>JAPYXV010003707.1:0-12003 GCA_028533065.1 Trachops cirrhosus
TATAGATCTGCTTGCCTATCCCGTACTTCACGTGCCGGCTGCTCTGCCCTGCCTGGTTTTGGGGGGTCTGTTTTTTTAATTGGCCTGAATTCCTAAAAGCTGACCTCAGCCTGCCAAACATGGGACCGCTTTCCTCCTGTTCCTGGATCCTCGCTTTTCTGACTCCAGCTTACCTCCCCTGCTTTCAGAAGCCACATACCCTGTAATTGAAACAACTATAATCTGTTGCCTGCATAGCCGCTCAAACTTTCCAGTGTCCATTGGTCTCATCTTATTCCTAGTTTTGGCCCCTGTTGGCTTCTGACTTGTCTTTGATCTAAAATTACAGTATGGGAGGCAAAGGGAGTTGTGTAGGTTGGGAAATTCCAAGAAGTGAATTTGAATAAGGACATGGGAACTGAATTAAGGCGGACTTGCAGAGCAGCAGCGTGATGGAGTGAATGCACAACGTGAAAGGGAGTCGCAGGATATGTTGTGTTTTAAAAAGATTCTGCAGTAGTAACTGAATGAGGAGCATGAATGAGAAGTAAAGAGACCAAGTTGGAGGTGGTGAAGATCTGTTTAATTAACAGAGGAAATGGTGATCTTTTTTTTTTTATAAAAATAAGCTTGAATGTAATATGAGACAATTTTAGTAACACTTATGAAACTCCGGAGAATAAAGGGCAATAGTCTGTTTACCTGGAAAAAAACCCCAGATAATCATTGTGTAATTATAGATATAAGTATAGATATAGATACAGTTATATTTGAATTTTTTAGATGTTGGATCAATTTCTTTTTGAATTAGAAATTCTACATTCAGAGAGGGGAGATAACCTTTGTTACTTCCTTTGGAAGATGCTAAATTTATGTTACATCTGAGCACATAATTATTGAAAAGGTTTTATCTTTTCATGATGGTAGAGCTTTTAACAGTCTGAAAATATGTATGATTAATTTAAAACCTCATTGGTATCAATACTGATTAAATGAAAAAAAACTGGAATCAGAAGACTGTCTCAATCCTAGCCTGTTCTAGTGGCTTGACCTTGAGAATGTCTCATAAACCTTCCTGACACTCTCATTAGCATAACGGGTTAACGTGCAGGCTTTGCGATCAAACAGCTAGGTTCAGATCCAGGTTCCACCGCTGACTAGTGGTTCCATGCTGGCCAAGTGACTTCACTTCTCTGTGCATCTGTGAAATGGGGAATAATTGTAATGCCCATTTTATAGGAATGCCATTTTATAGGAGTGCATGAGAATTTACTGCAATGTACTATACAAATTTTAGCTATTATTTGTTGCACTCAGTGTGTTTTTATACTTAGTGAGTAACATAACATTAAATGATTTTAGGTACAAGAGGCATTTTCCTCAGTAACGTTTTGTACAGTCAAATAACAGCAATTTATCATTTATAAGACAAATGGCATAAATGTTGGATGTGTAATTTTAATACAGAATTCTTTTTATTGGTTTCAAGAGACTTGATACAAAAATGCACATTGGTAATATCTATTAAAATAGTAAAACAAATATGCCTCTTTATATTATTTAGAATAAGATGCATAGAGTGGATTACGCCAGAGTAACAGTGGTTTGAACAAGGTGGGCGTTTCTTCTCTGTCCCGTAGAAGAAGGCTGAAGCTAGGTTCCAAACTATCATGAGAGGTCCAGGGTCTTCCCTTTCTGCTCTGCTGTGCTAACATGTGGCTTCCCTCCTCAAGGTCAGCTCACAGCCCTCGCTGGCTTCTGGTATACCGGCCATAGGATCCACACTGGAAGATGGGAAAAGGAATACGGGTAGAATGGGACCCCAGCATGCTGAATGAGATCTCTTTAAGCATCTCTTCCTGAAGTCTCATGTACAAGTTATGCTCCTATCTTATTGGCTGAAAGGGTGCCTGATAAATTTAGTTTTTGACTCAGCTGGCAATGTACCTAGATAAAATTTGGGATTCTGATACCCATGAGGAAGGAGAGAATGGATTTGAGGGTAGGCAGGCAGCCAGCATTCTCGGCCACACTTTCCCACGCATCTCAGAAATTCTTCTCAAGGTTGCATGATTAAAGTGTTGGAGTTCTTCATGGACATACTCAATGAAAGTACACATTGTTCAAATTGTGTTTTTAAATATTTGTAAGAAAACAAGGAAAAGACTTTTCTTCATCGAAGAAGCAGGCTTGATGAAACAAGTTTTAGTCTGCTGGGGTTTAGCAAAGAACTTATTGAATGCTTATTGACTGTGGTATTGAATTGAGCACAGTAGAAAATAGAGGGGGAAATTAATTTAATGAGTTAGTAACTTAGTTATTAAGGTGACTTCCTGGTTAAAGCAAATAAGAGTCTTAAAGGTTGAATAAGACTAACAAAGCAATGGATAAACTAAAAACATAGGAAGATGTTCTATTGCAACTTTTCTCTACTTAAATCAGAAAAGGGGGAAAAAGAACTAGAAATTTTTGTGTAATAGCATTTGGGCAGCATGGGTGTCTCAGCTGCACACAGACCGCACTGTGAGGGGAAAGGCCCACACCTGTTAGGAAGCCACGGTGGCTGTCTTGTCGAAGGGGGTTTCCTGTGTCTTGTGGGAGGCTTTTGGTGCCTGAAAAGATTATCTAAAGCAAACTTTATTTTTAAAAATTAATATTCAGTTTATTAAATTTATATGTTAAAAACATTTCTTTCCTAAGCATCAAAATTCATTTTATTCTATTTAAAAAAGCTAGTAAATTTTAAGAATTCCTTTTAAGGAGGTAGTTGATTAACGTTGAAGTCCACTCATAAACTGAAACACCCTTAAACATTTTAAATTATACTTCTGAAGTTGATGAAAATTTTAAAGTTTTTTAGTCATTTAAAAGAGGCTTCCAAGTACTTTAACCATTATAATAGGATAAATTTAACTTATAAAAATAAGTCCTAGTCTTTCTTAAACTTTCTAATATGGATAGATTTCAACATAAAATCTTTGATATAAATCAATGTTTTTCAGCCTTGTCAATTTAACTTGGAATCACAAGAATGAAATATTTTTGTAGTAGATCAAATTCTCTTTTTTTAAAAATTTTATTTATTTATCATTAGAGGTGAAAGGAAGGAGAGAGGGAGAGAAATATGAATGTGTGGTTGCTTCTCATGTGCCCCCTGCTGGGAACTGACCTGCAACCCAGGCATGTGCCCTGACTGGGAATCAAACCTCGATCCTTTGGTTCGTAGGCCCGCGCTCAATCCACTGAGCTAGACCAGCCAGGGCAAGATCAAATTCTCTTAAATACATTGAGAATAGAGATGGGACCTAAAGGTTGGGAATATACCAAATCCTCATGAATTTTTTAAAAACTTTGACATATTTCAGATTTACAAAAAAGTTAGAGCATTTACTTTATTTGCTTTATCATTCTTTTCCTAAGCCATTTGAGTGAGTTGCTGACACCATACTCCTTGCTCTTAAATCCTTCCATGTGTATTTTATTACGACAAGCATGACACAGTAATTAAGTTCAAGACTTTAATATTAAAATGATACCAGTGTTTTATCTGCAGATATTAATAAGTTGATGTTAACTTCAATCACTTGGTTAAGGTGGTGATTGCCAGGTTTCCCTTTTGTAGGTGATTAGCAGTAGTATGGGGAGACTAGTTTTATTGCGCATTTAAAATTGTCATACAGTGTAATTCTACTCTGTACATTTGGAAAAGAAGTTTTGCTGTTTCTTTTTCTGATTTCTCCCCAGAGTTACTCCTTACTCTTCCACTTGCCCACTTCAGCTCTGCCACCAGTACCCACACTTCCTCTCTCTGGTCTAGACCTGTCCACACTGCCCTTAGCCGTGGGGAAAGGACCCACAATTCTTATTACTTACTTCCCCATCTCTTCAATTCCCAGAACACGGACGTAAAGACTACCTGAAATGTGCTTCATGGAGGGTTTTTTGGGTTACTAAAAGGAAATATTAAAAATGGAGAATAAGAGAATGTTCCTTTTTTCAATTTATGACACTTAAGGAAGGTCTTTTTTTTGCTGAATAATATACCTAATACCATTGTTAGAAAAGGAACTGAAGCCAATTTGTACTGTAGGCTTTACTTACTTTTGTTATGCAGGAAGCTTAGTTCCTATGTGAAAAGAGTCACTAAGCTTAACAAAAACACTATTATTACAACTAAAATTAATATTTATTCTTTAATATTATTGCATGTCTAGTAAAAGCTCAAGATGCTTTCACTTTTAGCAGTTCTTTGCAGATAAGCTGGTTGTAAAGCTGGGGGAATTTTTCTCATTGTAGAAAATTTCTTTATATTGGCATAAATGAAAAGTGATAGTGAAAGGAAACATTTTACTCTGACCTATAGGAAATCTGTTGCTCCTAGTTTTCCTCTATATGTTAGATAGCTGAAACATTTATAGAGTAGACAATAGGCATGTCCTTCTCAGTATCTGTTCCCATAATGTATTACAGAATGCTCAGGGATACGTACGTGAGAAATAAGCTGCCATTTTCACTGAGAGGTAATGAGAGGGGTAGCGTGCTTATTGAAGTTTTCATTCTGCCATAAACCTAGTCCAGTGAATATTTCATCCTATATAATAAGAGGAAAAGAGAATCTTATATCTTCTCAATTTCATTTTAGATTGTTTTCTGACATTAGGGAGTAAATAGGGAGATTGGTTCTTGTTTTTTTTTTTTCTCATCACTGCGCAGTGTGTCCCGGAAGGGAAACAGACAATTGAGAGTGCTGAAACACTCACTGAGTGAGTGATTTGGGCTGGTCACCTTGAAGAAACTGAAAAAAACTGGCAGCCGTTCAAACACAGAGCTTGAACAAGTTAAGGGTAAAATTGATCTGTCTTGCAGCTTTCTGTCCGAAAGACTGTCTCCTTTTGTAGAAGCTTTGGAGCCTGAACTCTCTTGTTTTGAACTCTGAGATGTTTTGAAAATCCTGACTGGTATCCAATAGAATCTATCAAGCAAGGTCAAGGGACCTACTTCCCCCTGTTGGGACGTAGGCATCCAGGCGGCAAGCTCAGGCATTTGGAGTGCAGCTTGGAGCAATGCAGCCTGTTCCCCTTGAGTTCCATTCTCTTATTTCCTCGTAGTACATTCCACTGTCTGAGCATCTGACTCAGACCTAGCAGAGATGCTGTTGCTGCCGGAGGATAATGGTTTGTTCTGTTATCCTGGAATGCCCTTGTACTCAAAAAATGAGAAGCTGGGGAACTCAATGAATTTTCCCACCGTGTGCATTTCCCACTAGCTCTTCTTGCATATATTTCTTCCTCCTATTTTACAGGGAACAGCCACCCCACTTTTCAGGATTCCAGACTGTCTGCGGAATCAGTTGGGTGCTTTTAATGCATACAGAAGAGATAATTACAGAGCAGGTAGTGGAAATAAGGATAGTAAGTTACATTTTTCTGATCCCTTGGAGAATGAGATATTTCATGTGAGTGTATTTTTCTAGAGAGCTGAAACTTCTACCTTAAACATCAAAATTTGTATAGCCTAGTGGTTAAGCATGCAGACTCTGAGGTGGATTGTCTGTATTTTAATTTTGACTCTACCACTTTCCTGCTCTGTGACCTTGGGCACTGCACTTGACCTCTTTTGCCTCGGTTTCTTCATTTGCAAAGTGACGGTAATGACAGACTCTACCTTATAGAGTTTTTGTGAGGATTAAATTGGATTCAATGATTTAATATATTTAAAGCATTCAGAACAATGCTAAATATGTTCAGTCATAGAAGAGTTATTTTCTAATTAAGTCAAGCATTCATATAAAAATCTTGCTATAAAATGCTGCCTACCTGCTTGCTTTATTTTATGGACTACATTGAACATTGAGTGTTCATTGCCTTCACATACAGAGAAATAACACAGTCGTGCCTTCAGACAGCGCGGTGAAGATGTTTATGATGAAATAGTCACACCTCAGTTCTTGAACAATTTGATTCTCCACCAAGTTGTTCATGGAAAAAATGTCTCAGTTGAACAATTTTCAGTTCTTGACCTGACTACCCTTTTATGCTGTTACAGTACTTCTAGTGGAAAAAAAATGATTTGGCTTTTTAAAAAATCGCCTCTTGAACAGCTTTCCGAAACAAATTAAGTTTGAGAACTGAGCATCCACTGTAATAGTGAATATTGTATACTGAGCAGGTTTCATGAACGTTGTTGGTGATCCCTGCAATGAACTCCTAAGACAGGTATACTTGTACGTAGGTTTAGAGGATTTCAGTACTGGCCCAAATTCATGCATCTGGAAGTACAAGATCTGAGATGCAGACTTAGGGCTGTGTGACCTCAGAGGGGTGCTCTCGGTCACCTGCCCACGCTGCCTGGTGGCTAGGACTCCTTGTCCCCACGCCAGTGTTTCTCAAACTTGATTAATCATAAAAATACAATTAAAATAATCACTAAAGATATGCTACAAAACTGCCTATTCTGAAGACTTACTTTTATTTTACCTTTTGAATCCCCTTAGCATTTTAGAGAATAACTCCATGAGAGGGCAGGTACATTTATACAAACACCTGAAAAATGAGAGGCTGCAAGGACTGAGAAGAAAGTGAGATGGCCTGACTTCCTAGCAATTGTTCATTCCTGAGGTGAAGCCTGGAGGTGGTTCTTAATTAGGTTTTGCAGAGCCTTGCTGGGCGATTTGATCTCAGTCCTTAGATTTGTCCTGGCGGGAGCTCCGGGCTGCGGCGGCTCCTAATGATGACTGAGGAGTCTGGCATCCTCAGAGCCAGGAGGGCGGGGTGGAAAAGAACATAAAGAGGCACCCGGAGTTTTGTGACTAGAAGATAATGTTTTTATATTTACAAATGGGTAAAACCAGGTAAATAAAACAGGAAAAAAATCAGATGGTCCTCTCTGAGCAAAATTAAGAAACAGACAACAGTAAGCTATATATGTTTATTTTGGAGACATCAACTTTAAAAGATGGGCAGACTGAGTACAGCTCTCACTCAAGGCAGAATTACCCATAACTAACTTTCGCCTCATAAAGATGATCCCCCCACTGGTAGTTGTTCATGGGAGCAGTCTGTATGAGATCTGTAAAGATCTGCGTTGGCATATTTAATATGAGTTGTGCCCTTTCCCTTAGTCTATGGAATTTAAGAATGTTTTGCCCTTTTCAAAAGTCATTTTTAAAATACTCCAGTTCTTGCTAGATAGGCAGGCAGCTACAAAATGCTTTCATGTGCTAGATCCACACAACTCTTTAAAGCAGTATTTACCTATGTATCATTTCACATTTGACAATTTTATTTTCAAAACTTTAACACGACTTTATAATTTTAACCAATAACACAGAAAGAGCAAATCAAACTGGACTCCATCATGGAACATTTGGGCAGGAGAAGGACCTCTTGTTTGTCCCTCTGATAGCCACACTTACTTTAAATACCCAGTCCCACTCCGGACTTGCTTCCCAGGCACCCTGTGGCCTCGCGACCTAACGCCAGTGCATCACAATTCTCTTCTAATTTGATCTAATGCCAGGACACCATGGCCTGTGCTGTGGCAGCTAACACCAGGATGCCGGACTTTTCCTAATCTAATCTAATTTCTATATATAACTATATATGAATCCTGGGCTCAAATTCAAGCTCTGCCACCTAGTAGATCTGTGACCTGTGTTAAGATATTTAGTCTCTCTGTGTTGCAGTTTCCTCGCCTATAAAATGGGAGCTAATAATACTACTTATCTCTCAGAGTTGTTAGGAGGATTAAACTAGTTAACAAGTAAAGTCCTTAAAATAGTGTCTGGCCAAATAAGTACTCAATAAGGATTAGCCTATATTATTCCAAAAATTATATAGTAAACATTAAACACAATATGATTCTTAGTACTGGCAAAAGCTGAAAGATGGCTGGAGTGTGTTAAAGATCTTAATGGAGGCCCTGGCTGTTTAGCTCAATTGTTTAGGGCACTGTCTGAATATGCCAAGGTTGCAGGTTCGATCCCTGGTCAGGGCACATACAAGAGTCAATCAATGAATGCATAAGTAAGTGGAACAACAAATTGTTGTTTCTCGCTTTTCTCTCTCTCAAATCAATCAATAATTTTTTTTTAAATTAAAAAGATCTTAATGGAGAAAATTATGAAGCATTAAAACATTTTATATCAGATACTTTATATGTGTTAAACATAAAATATTAAACATAGAACCTGAAAGTGGAGGGATGTTATGGTCATAGATTAAAAAAATGCTATATCATAATGATATAAAATTCCTAAATTAAATTATAAATAAATTAATTTTGAGACAAAACACCAATGAATTTTTTTTATTTGCCATGAAATTTGGTGAGCTGACCCAAAATTCATATGGAAGAAAAAAGATCCAAGAATAACCAAAACAAAGAACAAGATTGGAGGAAGTGCCTTACTACAACTCTATGCTCATTATAAAGCTGTATTCATTGAAACAGTGTGCTAATGGCCAGAAATAAACAAACAAAAAAGTCAATGGAATGGTGAAGATAATTCAGGAGACACAATATAAGTAGAAAACTTCATGTTAAAAAATGTAACATTATAAATCGGTGGAGGAAGGATAAATAAACACTGAGGAATGACTGGATATCCACATTTAAAAATTAAAATATTTCTCTACTCAAACAGTACAAGAAAGAATAAAGGTACCAGATGTAAATGTAAACATATTTTAAGTGAGAACTGAAAGTGTGCATCCCAATGCCATGATAATGAGGAGATGTGGGGGCGGGAGAGTAAAATGGAACTGGAGAAGCTACACTGGACTTGACATCTCTATTGGTTTCCTGGTTAAAGAGACCAGAAACAGCCACGAGTAGCTGGAATATGGATGTTGCTATCTCAGTCATTATATTTTTGTGTTTTCAGAATTTCTCCAAATGTAAAAAATGAGAAATAAGAAAACTCTGTAATTGGAGAAATTTTTCTTATTTTTAGGACTGTATTTTGGGGGACTTTTACAAAAAGACACTCCTCTGCGCACATCACATCAGGATTTAGAGTAGAAAAGGCTAGTCTACCTTAGGAGTGTCCACCAGAGAAGCGGACAGCCGGATAGCGAGGGCAGAGGACCTGGACCAGGACCGAGACGGAAGCGTCACCATAGTCATTCCTGGCTGAGGATTTTATCGCTGATCTCATGAAAGGAATCCAGGCAAATACTACCATCACGCTGTATGCTTTTTTATTTGCTCAGTCTATTGCACAAATATTTACTGAGTGTCTGTCTTTATTAGGCCCCAGGCCAGGCACTGATGACTCTGCAGTGCAGGACAAGATCTCTGCTCTCAGGATTAGTCTAGTGAGAGAGAGATAATTTAAAATAATAAGTGGTCAGACACATACATTATTATAAAATGTTATCTTGCTATAGAAGGAAAGTAGTTATAATTATGTGTTAACTGGAATTTTCTATATTTATCATCAAATTTACCTAACACTTTATAGTTAAAAACAGTTCTTTGCCTATTACCAATTTATTGCCTCTAATCTCCAACTTCACTCATCATAATCCTGTCTACAATCATGAGTAAAAGGTACTGCATGTTTTCTTACTTCGTGATTCATTAAAAAGAAAAAAGCCTGATCCTTTTCCCAATACCTTGTCCTCGAGTTAAAGTCCAAATAGTAGTCATTTGAGAAATGACTCTCAAAGATATTCCAGGACCAAATCCTGGAAACCTGCGAATGTAACCTTATTTGGAAATAGGATCTTCACAGATCTAAATGAGTTAAGAGATGTTTACACTAGATTCTAGTACAGTAGGTATAGTATAGTATAGTACAGCATAATCCAATATGACTGGCATCATTATGAAAAGTGAGAAATTTGCACAAGAAAATCTCAAAACACTTGGAAACTAAACAACATCATACAACTGTAAATAAACATCACATTCTAAATAATCATAGAGGGAGTCTCAAAGAAAATTAAAAATGCATTAAACTGGGTGAAAATAAAAATATACAACATATCAAAATTTGTGGGACACCGCTAGAGCACCCAGAGGAAAATTTACAGCACTAAATACATACATGGTGAGAGAAGAAGTCTCCAGTCAATAATCTAAGCTCCCACCTCAAGAACCTATGAAAAAGAAGAGTAAAATTAACCCAAACCAAACAGAAGGAAAGAAATATTAAAAAGCAGAAAGCAATGAAATTGACAATAAAAAGACAGAAAAAGAGAATCAGTGAAACACAGAAATAGATCTTTGAAAAAAATTAATAAAATTGTCAACCCTCTCAGAAGGCTATCAAAGGAAAAAAGAGAGAGGACACAACCACTATCTAGAAGAAAATAAGGGATATCACTAAAACCAATGCAGACACAAAATGATAATAAGGGAACACTAGAAAGAATTCTACAGGAAGAAATTTGACAACTTAGTTGAAGTAAACCAGTTCTTGAAAAAACACAAATTACAGCTCATCCAATGTGAAAGAAGCAATTTGAATAGCCTTATGACTATTAAATAAGTTGGATTTGTAATGAAAAAACTCCTCCAAAAGAAATCTCCAAGCCCAGATGGCTTCACTGAAGAATTCTACTAGCCATTTACAGAAGAATTAATACTAATTCTATAACATCTCTTTTAGAAAAAAGAACACAAGAAATACTTCTCAATTCATTTTATGAAGCTAGTATTACCTCCATAGCAAAGCCAGACACAGTACCAGAAGAATGCAGTGTTTCTCATTAATGTATATGCAAAAATTCTTAACAAATGTTAAAAAATCGAATTCATCAGTGTATAAAAAGAATTATACTTCACAACCAAGTGGAGTTTAATCCAAGGATGCAACAAGGAATTTAGAACTCTAAATTGTCATGAATCATTTAATTTTTAAAAAGATTCAAATGTAGAATAATTTCAGAATAAAATACAAAATGATAAAAAATTTTAGCATTTCCTGATTTTCTTTCTTTAAACACATAATGTGTTCAACAGCACTATGAAGTACATCATGCTGTTTAGTTACTATGCGAGCTGCACACACCCAGGAATATAATCCATGGTGCTGACTCTGCTTCATTTCACTAGTTGTTCAATTTCATCTAAAGCAAACTTAAGGCTATTTTGTGTGAGTATTTTCATAAACAGCATTTATAAAAAGTGCCATTACCACACTTTAAAAAAAGACTACCTCAAGTTACTGCATTGCTTTATTAATGATATGCTCATTTGGCTTATTAAAATAATTTCTTAGTAAACTATTATGTACAAATATAAAGTTGGTTGAATTGTTGACTCTATTGAACACCATGTGATCAAGCATTGTCAATTCTGAAAGGTGTTTAGATCAAAACAGTTTTCTCATACTCACTATAGAAACAAGTTATGAAAATGAAAGGACGTGCAATGTGTTTTTATCTCATATGAAATAAATACATCTCTAGAAAATTATTTTTTATATTCTACAGAGAGTCTCCCTGAGACCAAGACCAACACAGTGTGAGGGCTGCCCTGGAACCTAATGTGCCAATACCAGGCGTTAGTTCTGCTCTCCTGTGTGTCTATACAGATATTATTTCTAGAGGTGTTCATGCTCTTTGTGGTAAGGTACCTGGACTACATCCCAGTGGTTAGACCTAGACGATAAAGACATAGTTCACTCAGGTGAATGTTCTATTTTTCAATGGTAGAAAGTATAAACAAGGATGAAAAAACAACAAAAATGACAGAAACAACAACAAAAAACACAAATTTTACATCTTAAAAATTATATTTATCATGGCAAGGGTTATTCTCATAGTTTTATCTGGAGATGAGCATGATATTGGTAAGCAGAAATGAGAACTAGTTTATTATTGTGTTTGACACTCCTTTACATAAAACAGCATTGGAATTCATATTCCAAAGATCTTTGCAGTTTTTATTTTTATGAAGACCCAATAGACCCAAGCACATTTGTAACATGACAGACTTGGATTTGATTTTCTTTACGTAAAAGCAACTGCCTACACAGAACTCATTAATTTATCCTCAGCTGATGTATAAATTATT
>JAPYXV010003708.1:0-12002 GCA_028533065.1 Trachops cirrhosus
TGTGGGAAATAAATTTCTCTATTTTCACGTCTCTTGTGGTCTGCTGTTGAACTGTGATTCACCATCTGGCACCCTGTGCTTCATTTAACAAGAGCATGGCATCTACTGAAAGTGGTTAAGAAAGTACCAAAGGATGCCCAAGTGGATCACCCAAATGCCAAACATTTCTGCCTGCCTCCAATGAGTAATGACCCCCTACCTCCCCCAGCCAAAATAGGGACTCCTTTCTTTCCCTGCCGGTCCCTTAGCACAAGGAACCCGAGATGCCATGGAAGAAAGAGTTCCTAGTTCAATGGGATTTCAGCAGGATTTCCCCTTTTGAAAAACTGTGTCTCCACACATGTAGAGCCCAGAGTTGTAGGGGTGAGAAGCATATGTTCTCCAAGTGGCCCATGAAATATGAGTCTATTCCTGCTCAAATGTAGCCACCTTGCCACCAAATAGCCACTTGGTTTCTTTGAGGGACGATGCTCAGCATTGTTCTCTGTTGCTGGCAGGTCAGTCATTTAACAGTGGCGACAGATAAATCAGCTTGTGAGTTCACACTGCTTTGCTCATGTATACCTGCCAGCGTGACTCGTACATTCATTGGTCCAAGGTACCAACACAGCAGTGGCCAATGACACAGATCCTGGCCACGTTTTCTGTGTGCCGAGTTCTACAGTGTCTACTCCATGGCAGAGTGCTCTCTGATAGACATAAGCATGTGGCATGAAGAGCTTAGCACTTCAGGCCCACTTCCGTATATCCATCCTCATGTCTCCAGCCATACCTCTTATCCCCAATCTTCCCATCTTCCCAGGCTCCTCATTAGCCAGCTAACCCACAAGTCCATAAATATTCTAACCTTGGGCCATTTGTTTTTACACATAAAGCAGATGACTAGGAGGACTTGCTCCATTCTTCCCACCACAGAGATTTTCCCTCATCACTGTCTTTCAACCCCACCCCTGAATGGAGTTGTAGTTCAACTACAAAACACACCCACAGATCAAGTCAACCCATCTGTGAACCAAAATGGGGCTTCTTCCTCCTTCATCAGCTGGTCATTAGGGATCCCAGTGTGGCCACACATGTGAGCTGAGGGCAAGGCTCCGGTGAAACAGTGGCAGAGCTCATGGGGTCTGGGCTACCTGATCGTGCAACTTGCTTGTGCCCTCTGGTCCCACCTGTGCTCAGTCCGGGTGTATAATTTTCATCATAGGAAAGCTGGGCTCTCCTGACATTATGCTTTCGTGAATTTGGTCAAAGCTGGCCCGTGATGGGCAATTCCAGGTGCATGATCACTTCTCCTGGGGACCAGCACTGCTCCATGAGCGGTTTCTCAAAAGGTGTGTGGTTCTATGCTGCGCGTGGTGTGGCTTTGTCCTAGAATCCCAGGTGCTTATATTGCGATTCTCTCACTGGACTTTCCAAAACCTCTCCAGTGCATTTTTTACCATTACTGACCCCTCTCAGCCCCACTCAAAGCTGACTGTCACTCATGTGATCTGGTGTATGGGTTGTTCAGTATTTCTAAGTGTGGAGTATCTGCCTCAAAATCCATGATGGAAGGCACAAGACACAATATATTATCTTTTGCTTCAGAGGGGATATCCTGACATGCTCTAACCCATCAACTCCAGGATGGTGAACACATTGCCTTCTTCACCTAACCATGCTGCTGCTGGTTAGACTTCATGCCCCAGGATCTGGTCTTTTTCTCTCTAGCAATGGCCCAATAAACCTTCTTTTAAAAAAGCTTTCAGACATGGAGGTAATAAGCCATGTCTTACAGAACATACACACACACACACACACACACACACACACACACACACACACGCATACAGGCCCTCATACTACTGTCCTCCTATGGCTGTGTCTTTAAGCCAGAAAGGTATGGCCAGTGTGGAAGACGTGGTCTTCTGCTGCCTTCACTGCCCCCTCAGGGCCTGGCGTCAGGCTGGATGGTAACAGAGGGGTCTGGATCCTCTCCCTCCTCTCACAACCCCTTGTACCCTACACTGTAAGTACAATAAGATATTTTGAGTGAGAGAGAGATCACATTCACATAAAGTTTATTACAGTATATGATTACAATTGTTCTCTTTTATTATTGTTGTTATTAATCTCTTACTGTGCCTAATTTTAAAATTAAACTTTACTGTAGGTATGTATGTGTAAGAAAATAGTAGGGTTTGGTACTATCTCTGGTTTTAGGCATCCATTGCAGGAACGAATCCCCTGCACATAAGGGGGAACTAATGGGTTACTCAAGGGTAACAACGGACTTTTCCTTTTTAAGTTACCAACGCTTCCTGCTCCTAACCTTAACATCAAGCTTTGAGAGACAGAGCAGCTAAAAGTTACTCACAGCAAATGGCCACTGATGAGTCAGAAACCCTTAAAAGCTGTAATCAGGGGCTAGAGTGATGCATACAGTTCCGCGGGTAGGCAACCACCCCCTTCCCGCAGCACCTGGCTTCTCGTTAATTTACCTGTGACATGTTGCTACACTTAATTGCATTTGACAATTAGTAACATTTCAACACCTCTTTTAATGGAACAATTAAGGGAGTGCTTGTCTTGGTTGCAAGAAAATATATGAGCTGATTTTTCAGAGGAAAAGAAAAAAGACCAAATGTAAAGCCCCAGTGGTAATTCAGTTATAGACAGCTTTGAGGTCAGCCCTTTCTCTTTTGCATTTTGCAAGAATTATGTGTCAGCATGCCTTTTCGTGTTTGTTTGTTTGTTGCTTGGTTTCCCTGAATGAGCATTTCTCCACCAGACAGCTCCAGGCTGTTCACGCAGCCATGTGATATTAATTACAAGAAAGAATGGATGCTAAGCAGTTGCTGTTACTCATTTCTCACTCGTGTTGTTGCATTGATTGCTTGGGAAAGCAGATGCCCCATAGGCACTTCCTCCCACAATCAATGAGGGCTCCTGGGAATACTGGAGTGAGTCTTTGAGCTTTTGTCCTGGTGTTCAGTTCCTTCCAAGTAGTAGACCAGTGGGGAAATGTGGGCCCTAGGGATTTCCGAAAAAACTTAAGTACCTGCTCTTTCTGTTATCCACTCCCCACATTAGTAACAGAGAGAAATCATGCTGCTCTGTTATTACAAACCTTACCTCACAGCAATAGTTTACAAATCTTTGGACTCGCAAATTATACAATAATTGTCACAGTAGACAAAGCTTCAAGGACTGTGTGCCTGAAGACTCCTCTACAAGAGCTGTGAGGGGCACAGAATTAAATGTCATTTGCAAAGGGTTTGTGTGTTGCCTTTTCCAAAACAATCACTTGGCAGAGCAGATGGCCAGGGCTATTGAAGTGGTATCTGTGTTAGAAAAAGTCTCAAGCATCTGACTGACACCCAGGTTGAGGCTCCCGCTGTGGCCCAGCGCTCACCAAACTCACGGCAGATTCTACCTCCCCAGCCCACTGCCACCCCCGCTCCAGGTGACTGGATACCTGCTACCTCTGACAGTGATCCTGCTCTCCCACCACCACGTGCCATGTGCTGCTCCTCCTGCCCGCAATGCCCTCCTTTTCTGCTTGTCCCAAATTCTCCAAATACAGCTGTATTTTGCATTCCTCAAAATACAGCTCATGTATCTTCATGAAGCTCCTCTGACTCCGTCACCCATTCTCTCACACCCCTCGCCACACTGGGGTGCTTCTTGTATCATTCATTATGTGTGGCTTTGGTTTATGAGAAGTTGGAACATTTGATTGTGGCTGAGTAGATTGTAAACTCCCCTGAATTCAAGAATCACATGTTATTGTTCTTTAAATAATTCATAAACTCTAGTACAGAGTATGCTTATTTATATTATCAATAATATAATAATTACAACTATCATGTATCCTTCAGTGCTTTTTCAAATTAAACTGTATTGAATACTCAGATATTGAATCTGAGTTTTTAAAAATTACTTTGGCTTGATAGACAATTGCCTTTTTTTTACCGCATTCCACCCCCAAAAGAGTGCCTGTACAGATGAAAGGCTGGGAGGGGGAGGGAAGCACTTCTGCTCTTCCAGTTGCAATTTAAATGCTCCCCAATCAGCTTGGGTGGGAGCATAATCCATTCCAGAGTAGCTGGACATTTGTAACCCAAGCCATGTCATGATGTGCCCCAAGGGAGAGATGCAATCAGAGGAGCAATAATGACTTTCTGTGAGCTTGGGATGAACGACCTCATCTCTTGGGTCACTGGGGCAACCATCTTCTGAAATCTATCACAGATTTATCACATCCTTTCTCTTCTTTTCCACACTGACGCATTCCCTCTTCCCTTGCCCCACATACATCAGTATGCACCCAAGGGGCCCTGATCTCAGGATCTAAACAGAACTTTCATAGGCACTATCCCTGTTCTGGGGCAGCGGGGAAGGAGATCACTGGTCCCAAAAGACAGACTTAGTTTCTTCTTGCACTCAACACTTGCACCTCCCCCCATTCTCTCTCTCTTTCACGCATGCACACACACACATGCACGGCTAACTGCACACACTAATGCCACATCTTGCTAATTGTGTTACCCTTGCTGGTTATTATTAAGGTCTTGCTTTCAGAACAGAGAGAAAACCAACCACATAATGATCAAGGAGACAAATGGGGCATATCACTGCAGCAACCGACTGTGCAATGGTAATGAGTTACATAAATCAAAAGTTTGGTAATTTACCTATCAGATTGAGCAGTGAATAGGGATTTTCAGCTACTGTGATTGTTTTGTGATAAATTTTTTTAATAACTCTTATACGTAGATTTTTCTGGAAACTAGAGATTTGTTTTCTAAAGGGAGGCAGCACAATGCTATGCAAAGAATATGGCAGGATGCAGCAAGACACCCTTGAGTTAATGTTAGCTCTCATCCTGGATGAAGAACCAGCTCCCTTCTCTGGCCTTCAAATTCTTCTGTCAAATAACAGTCTTGCGTTCTTTAAGGGTTTCTTTCTCTCTGAGAATCTGTTACCAATACTCTAACAAAACAGGGCTCCTCCTGCCTTCCACTTCTCAGAGAGAAGTGAGCAGCTGTTTTAATGAAGGTCAGAAAGCCCTTCACCGGCTAGAGGATGGTGAGTTTCTTCACTCTGTGACCACGGCCTCACTGCCCAGGCCTGACACCAAATCGAGGGATGGAATAACCTTCTTCCTCGCTTATACTTGGTGAAACTGTTGTCCATGCACATACCTGGGTGGTGTCGTCACGGTCATTTCCCCTGAGTTAGAATGTTTGCAGTGTGAAAGCATTTTGTTTACTGGTGATTTATGAGTCCATACTTGGGAACTTTGGGAAATAGGTTATTTTTTGGACCCACGGGATTAACAATTCATTTTATTCCAATTTCCCAATGGAATAAACTTCAGGAAGTACAATTGTCCCTTGAGTCAGACCCAGACTCAAGGAGCAGAAGTTTCATTGAGACTGAGATTCCCAGTGGGCACGTGGGCACAGGGTTCCTTTGAAGGTCTGTGACTAGGAGTGTGTGTATCTATATATATGTGTGTGCATGCAAATGTGCACATACGTGCATGTCCATGTGTCTCTGCACGTGTGTGTTTCTGTTTGTGTGCATGCATGTTTCTGTATGTGTGCACATGTGTGTGTTTGCATGGGCGCCTGCATGTGTGTGCATGTGTATCTGTGAGTGTGTGTAAATGTGTGTGCATTTCTATGTGTGTGCATGTATATGTTGAGTCCCTGGATAAAGTGATGACTGCATTGACAATATAAAAGGTAAAGACACTAAAATCTTACCCTTCCTCAAACCACTGGCCTCTGCCTCCCTCTCAAAGATCCCTTCACTTCAGACCCAGGGAGAAAATAATCTTTGCCTGGAAGGAGACCCACCAAGCATGAAGCAAGTTGGCGCCAGCTCCTTTAGAAATGAACAAGTAAACAAACAAATGGGAGCTTGGAAGGAGATGGTTTACCAATAAAACAATGTTTTATTAAGTTGCTATTACATTTCAATTGAACAATACTTGGGCTACATAGGCACAGACATATTCCTGAAACTAATTGGTTTTCCACATCTGCCTTGCTTCCTAATTGGACTAATTACTGCACTGTAGGATCATGTTCATCATGCTATAGAAAGCAAGAAACCTTGATTTACAGTGAGAGGAGCAGCAATTAAAGGGAATTAATTCATAAAGCAACATCTAAATAAATCATATTATGAGAACACAGCAATGTAATTATTGTGACTGGTGGGTCCCTGGTGGGAAAACATCAAACTTAAACCTCAAACCAAACTGCTGAATGCCCCCCACATCAGTGTAGCATCTCCAATTTCACCAGACATGTACTACCTATCCTTTAAAGCCTAATTGAGGTGCTGTGTCAAAAACAATATGGCCCAACACTTCTCCTCTCCAGAGGCGGAGGAAAAGCATCGAGTTCTCACTATCTCGTTTTTGTCCTTTGTCAGAATTAAATATGGGCTCAGCAATACGTGGATAATGCATTATGGCTGCAGTTTCAAAACGGGAGCTTTTGTGAACTTAAGTGTCATTATGCATCTTCTCTTGACATCCAGTGGTATTTTGGGGTTGTAGCTAAGAGAGCTTATTAGTGAGAATAGCATGTTAAATGGTGGTATTTCAATAATTCATCTGCCCTCATTATGAAATCACAGGCGAAGGTCCTGCTCGGCCCGCATGGGTCTGATGGCCGTTCAGTGTTCACTGCAGCTCCCTGCTGTCAAGAGCGGAGAACCTCTTCATTCCTCTTTGTTGCTTTCGCTTTCTGTTTGTCTGTTTGATTTCCTTCTTACTGGCATTCATGACCTGAGAAGAACTTGAGAACAGCTTCTGGAGCCCATCCTTTGCCCCTCACTTTCCCCATTCATAAAATCCAATGATGTTTTTTTTCTTTACTGAGATGTACCACTGCCAGACACTCTAAAACAGGTTTCCCTACTTTTGCACATGAAGACACATGTAGAAAATCATGTTTTTCCATGGCACTGGGGTCATCAGAAGGAGCTTTTAGTTGGCCAAAGGCCATTTGGGTTTCTGGATCCAGGTTCTGGCCATCGGTGCTTATCTGCCCTATCTGCCTATCTGCTGTCTGTTAGCCAAGGGGATCAATTACTTGGCACCCCTCTAGCCCATTGGTACCATGGACACCCACTGGGGAAGCCTCCCCCAGAGAAACTACACTGTCTTCTTCAAAGAAGCTTCCAGCACTCTCACTGGCCTGGAGCAGCCCTTCCTTCCCTTCACAGTATAGCAGGTCATTACTCTGCAGGTAGGCCCAAGCTCACCGACCACTAGGCAAGCCTTTGCTCACTTCTCTCTGCCAGTAGAGAAGTGGAGACCACTTAGCAGAAAATGTGGTAGGAAAATAATCTCCAAAGTAACCAAGCACAGTGCAAGGCCTCTGAACTCCCCTCAGCAGGGAGACAGTCCCTGCATATTAAATCAAGAAGAGTTTAGCAGAGGTCAGAGCATGGCTTAGAAGAGTGTCATTGACTCCCAGGACTGGAAAAGACTACAAACAAGTGCTTTCAGAATCAAAAAGGCCTGAATTTAAATTTATATCTTTGATGCAACTTCTATACCTCAGTGATCTCATCCTCAAAATGCAGATAGGAATACCTGCTTCGTTATGTTATGAGGATTAAGTAACGCAGTGTGTACAAAGTATTTAGCACCTTCGTAGGCCCAGACTAAGTCTTGAAAAATAAAACTTACTTTTGTTGTTATTATCATTATTACTACTGCTCCCACCTAATTCTTCTGGGCATTAGTCTGCAACCTCACCGAATGGTTGTCCATCTGAATTCATCTGAGAGAAGGAATGCACATTCTTCTGAGGCAGTTCGTTCTGCTTTCAAGCAGCCCCAACTCCTGGTTTCAACTCTGGATCTACAGTGTGGCTGGCTCTGTGTGTCATTTCAAAATGATTCATTTTTGTCCAAACTGATACAGCAACCAGTCCCAGGGAGCAGAGTGAGGACTTCCTATTAGCGCTCCACCTTAGACGAGCTTTCCACTGAGGGTCGTCTACAGAGGATCACTTTGGAGATGATAATTCAAATTCTGCTTTGAGCAGATTCTTCAAATCCAAAGCAATATCTAGTCTGTTCTCATGAACATGATTCTACATAGATGTATAAAAACAATTTCCAATGGGGAGCAGTTTTATTTTGTTTTTGTTTTCAGAAAGCTCATTTTATTTCTATTTCTCTCCAGGCACTTCCTTAGGATGCAGACCTGAGAGAAAAAATTTCCTTGTGATACAGAACAGTATTTTATGTCACGTTCCCAGACCCATTTGCATTTTATGAGATCGTGCAGGTCATTGGCTAATATATATCAAAGTTGCATAAGTGTGGACATGTTCACATGAAATGCAGTGGCCTCAAACAATACAAGAAGCAGCAGATTTCAAGTCAAAGACTTGGATTTGTCCTTGTCAAACCAAGGGCTCCAGCAGCACCAGCCAGCATCACTAGGGTGAAGGAACTTGGCAGGACTCCAGCAGGTCCTCCCATCTTGCCTTCTCTCTACATCTGGAGGAGAAGTGCCCAGAGTGCTGCTGGATGCACAACGAACTGGACCCCAGTGCAGGCACCTGCCACCTCCTTTTGCTCATTGTTTTGTGAGGTGAAGTTTTCTAGGAGAAAACATGGGAGCAGTTTTCTAGGAGAGGATAAACATTTAGGGCTCAAAAGTCTAGTAGTTTAAGCTTAGGTGCCAACTCTCAGACCAATACTGAGAAACTCATGTGCCCAATGCCTGAGGTATATTTGGAGCCCTCACCTGTGGGAAGCTAAGTGTTGGCATAGCTTCTCCCTCTGCGGAAGGGAGAGCCCTTGATCCCAGCTAGCTCAGGATCAGACAACCCAGGAGGCTTCCGGGCTTATTCACTCGACAACCCTCTTTGTTTCTCCAGACTTCCAGCTCTACATCCTAATAGCAATGTGATTTCAGGAAAATAACTTAGACTCTCTGAGTCCTCACTGTCTCATTAGGAAAACGTGAGTGATACACATGCTTATCCCACAAGACTGTAGTGTGACAAGTAAATAAGATGGGGTGTACAGAAGGTCCCAAGTCAATAGTCACGATGCTTTGGGTTCTCAAGTTGTTTAGGACTATCCATTTGGAAACAGGTTCCCTTTCAGAAAGGGGAGCTTGGGCTTAACTATTCCCCTCTCTCATCTATTTTCCTTTGATGTTTTATGGCCACATGCCATTAAACTGCATCATTCCTTCGTATGAAGAAGAATTAACATAGTATCATGTTGGAGGGCATGTTTGCTGCTTGATACACCATAAATTCCTCCATTTAAAAGCAAAACTTCACAGCCAATTACCTTCTCTTAACAAAAATGTTATCCAGTATGAGACAGAAAGATGAGGAGTCATTTTAGGCAAGCAGAAAGGGATCTATCTCGGTCGGTGATGCTTATGCCTTGCAATCTGTGCCCCAGCCAGTGCGGAGGGTGTGGAGAAACAGTGTCATTTCAGAAAGATGCAATCCAAGGGGAGCAGAGGTTTGTTTGACACTGTTACCTCCCCCCACTGCTCTCTCTCCCCCCCACCACCCCACGCAATCAGTGACCATGATTTGACGAAGCCCAGACACATGCAGGGGCCTCAGGTGCGTGTTTCACCCCTCAGCCCCGGTAAAGATCTCAGCTGACAGCCAGTATCAATCACTACACATGGCAGGGGGATGAGCACTCAGATGGCTCCAGTTTCCAGCCTGCAGATTTTCTGACACCCCAGTCGTTGTGGAGTAAAGAAAGGCCCTATTGAAATTTCTGACCTATAGAATTGAGGAGTATAAAAAATGGTTTTTTATGCCAGAGTTTTAGGGTAATTTATTAAGTATCCATAGTAACTAGAATATCATCTTACTAATAACAAACTTAATAACAACAAGGCTTATAAAGCTTTTTATATTCACTACTCAATCCCCAATGGGGGACATATTATTACACCTAATTGTAAAGGAAGGCAAAATTTCCTGGTTAAGACACACAGCTAACTGATGGTAGAGCTGGCACTGAAACTAAACTCTGGCTCCAAATCTTGGGCTTTTTTCTATATCACCTTCACTGGGTCACAATGCCTTTTGGTGAGCAGGAGATGGGCTGAAATAGATCTGTGATTTAGAGGTGATTCTAGTGGTAGTGTAGCATGTTATGTGCAGCAGTTCTGAGATCAAATCGCCTGGGTCCATTCCCTGGCTGTGTCTCCTATGAGCTGTATAATCTGGGCAAATAAAGAGATGTACCTGAGTTTCATCATCAGTAAAGAATTTAGAACTTTGCCTGGCACATCAGATATGCTCAATAAATGTCGATCATGATTGTGGATTACAGAGTCACTCTTTAGATTCAGGAAAGAGGGTGCCTGCCCCAGGCTTCCCAATTATGAAGACTCACTTTGACTCATCTCCAGCTATGCCCCTATCCGTAGGACAAAGCACAAGGAGCCAAGAGGACATGAGCATCCGAGCCTCTGTCTCCCCTCAAGAGTATGCTCTGGGTGACTAGCATCCAGGAATTCCCTGTACATCTGGCTCCATGCCTGCATGTATAACACAAGTAGTTATCTTCCTGGATCCTTTGTCCTAAGGGTAGACTGTATTTTTGTCATATTTACTCCAGGCCAAGGGATGGCCAAAGCTTGGCTGCTTATATGGGATTTGGATGAATCTTACACATACAAGCTCAGAATTCTCACATGTGTGTGCAAGGCCTTGTACGTGTGGGGTCAAGGATGGGAATAAAGGGGGTATGGATGAGCAGCCAGGGTCCAGGATACAGTTCTCTTCGTGCTACCGTAGTTCATCATGTAACTCTGAGGAGTCCAAAAATTTGACATTTGATTTGCGCTTTCAGGTCATTCATAATAAAGATATATTTGTAAAGACAAGAGGCAAGAATATATATCATTTAGTATGCTTTCTTATCTTAATTCATGTTTTAACTATTTAGACATTTAGTGTTTTGGTCTCCATTCATATTCTTATCCCAGGCCTTGCCAATGTTAGGTATGATGGAAAGATAGAAAAGTCAGGGAGAGCAGCTGCAAAGCTTCTGTGGGTGTTCCAGTGACAAAGGGAAAGCCAGATTAGTGGTTATGAGCCTTAAAAGATGAAAACAGAAGTGAAAGAAGTTGTACTTCCCAAGACTTCCGGTCAAGATGGAGGCATAGGTAGACGCACTGTTCGTCCTCGCACAACCAAGATAGGGACAACAACAATGTAGAAACAAAATAACAACCAGAACTGACAGAAAATTGATGTGTATGGAAGTCAGACACCTGGGGCGGCGTGTAAGTCCACAGCAGGCAGACCCTGGGTGCACAAGTGGCGGTGGCTGGTGGGCCCTAGCCAGGGGGTGGCGACCTGCAGACCCAGCCGGGAGGCCATTGTGAAGCAAGGCACTGTGCGCAACTCAGGGTCCCAGCACCTGGAAATAGAGCTTTGGGTCACTGACTGAAAAGGAAGGTCCCGCCGGGTGCACAGGCCCACCCACACCGGAATTGGTGCCAGAAGGGCCCAGTTAGCTTCCGGAAAGTGGTGGAAGGGTCTGAGGTCCTACAGAGAGCAGAGCAAGTGCCATTGTTCCTTCTCGGACCCTGCTCCCACATATAACATCACAATCCAGCAACTGGGGTGCCCCACCCTGGTGAACTCCTATGGCCCCGTCCCTCACTACAGGAGCTCGACAAGACAAAAAAAAACAAAACAAAACATAACAAAAACAGCAAAAAGATGGCTCAAACAGAAGAAGAATTGAAAGCCCCAGAACCCATCCTTTTAAGTGACCAAGAGATAGCCAACCTATCAGATGCACAGTTCAAAGCACTGGTGATCAGGATACTCACAGAATTGGTTGATTTTGGTCACAAATTAAATGAAAAATGCAGGCTTCAATAAGTTTAATGAAGAAAAATGTACAGGGAACCAATAGTGATGGAATGAAAGATGGGTCTCACATCATTGGAGTGGACCAAAAGGAAGAAAAAAATATACAAC
>JAPYXV010003709.1:0-12001 GCA_028533065.1 Trachops cirrhosus
GCAAGTATAGTATGACAAATCACCCAAGCTCTGAACAGCTTATTTAAGCTTTTCTTCTTATGGCTTCAGTTTGTATATTTGGCCCTTTTCTACTAATTTACTAGTAATTTGTTCTATGGTGAAAAATCTGTTGTGAATCCTATTTGGTATTTTTTTATTTCAAATATGATATTTTTCATGTATATAGCTAATTAGGATCCTTTTTGTATTTTCATTTCTCTATTAGAATTATTTTCCTAATTATAGGTACATGTATTTTCCTTTATAACTTTGGACACATTTATAATAATTGTTTAAAAGTTCTTATCTGAAAATTCTCATACCTACAATTGGGTACAGGTTTCTATTAAATGATTATTTAATGGGACATTTTTTCTGCTTCACATCTCTAATATATTTTTGTTATATCACAAACCTAATAGATGCTGCATTCATGTACATCTGGATTTTGTTGTCTCCCTGAGTAGAACATTGGGCTTCATTCCAGAAGACAGTACACATACTTGTAGCCTGCTTGATCCTTTTAAGTCTTTTTTTTGTCAGAGTGACTCTAGAATATCATTCACTCTGGGACTAACTTAGTCCTACTTCTGGAGCATGACCTTTCTCGGTTCTCTGCTGAGTGCCCAGGTGTTCAACAAGGTCGTCCTTCTCTGGATGGAACGTGATGTCTACCAGCACCGCAAAGCTCAGGTCAGCAAATGACTCCCCAGTAGCTGTTTTTTTTCTGCAGTTGTCTTTGCTGGGCCAACTGGAATCTTCCTTCCCAATATAACTCATCTCTCTGGTTCCCCTTCCATCCCATAAATTGCAATTTCCTCATTAGCACCAAACGCTGAACTCTAAATACTCAGTTCAATGATAACACTAAGTTCTTCCTGCACTGCAGTGTAGAGAGTGATTCCAGGCCAGAAAAAGAAAAAAAAATTCACTGCCTTGTAGCAGTACAAATGCCTCATCTTTGGCATTTAGAGTGGTCCTAGAATATCATTTACTCTAGGGCTGAATTAGTCCTACTTCTGGAGCACGACCTTTGTAGGTTCTCTAATAAATGGCATGGCGACCACATTCTCTGTCATTTCAGATGAAATTTCTGAGGCCAGACTAATGCAGCTCATTTGCCTTCCAGTGCGCTTTGTAAAAGCTCTAGGCAGATGTTCTTTATCAAATTCTGTCTTTATATTGTTAAAAAATGCCACTTTATTCTCTTTACATTGAGAATTCTCATTATATTCTTCTGACTGCAGTGGTTTTAGGATAAGAAGATGAGCTGGAGACAAGCCTTCCAGTAGGTAATTAATCACTGTAATCAGCGCTTACAGCCATTCACAGAAGGTGAGAGAGTCAAGTGGAGAAAGAAGTGACTTCACCATCTTTCCAGGGTTATTACAAATCCTGCTAAGGTTACACTCATTAAAATTGCTATTAACTTTTCTTCCCCCAACAGGATAGTTAATTAAATCTTCCTCATATTTCAACATTAAGGCAATTAAAGGGGAAAAATAAGAGTTAATGTGTCCAAACATGGGGCAAACAGATTCCTTTAGGAAGTGGTTAGAAGAGCTTCCTAAAAGGCAGATAAAATGGAATTTCCAAAAGTTATAATGAACTCCAGTTTAAAAGGCAAAAGTCAGTAGTCAATATTTTATATGTCTACCTCACCAATTTGGCCTGAATTCCTCTTTTGGTTTGTCTTTCTGAATAGTGTTTTTCATTTTGATTTAGAAGACCCAGGTTTCACCAGTCTTAAAGTGCATACAATTTAACACAGACTCTTTGAAAAGAAGAACGCAAAATTACAACACAAAATTACTAAGACCTTCCCAGGCCTGGTAAGGGGACAATGGAGCTGGTAAATCTGCCCTTGTTGATATCCTCTCTAACAAACTGCGCTTTTCAAATCTTCTTCAGTGTGTACAATGACATTTTGTACTCTATTTTATCTGTAGTGATTTTATATTATCTGTGATTAGTCTATTCTTTATCTTCTCCATATTTTTCTGTAACATCTTTGTAATCCTGGTACATACCTAATCTTTAAGAGTAAAATAGCCAATATTTTTAAAGCATTTACAATGTACTGGATAATCTTCTAAATTCTTCATGTATATTAACCCATTTAATCCTGCAAACACTTGAAGAAGTAGATGCCATACTATTTTTCCACACTGAAGCACCGAGAAGCACACAGCTCAGTGAAACAGCAGAATTTGCCTCCAGACCCACAGCCAGGCTCCAGAACCTGAGCTCTTAAACATACACTCTTCCGCTTCTCTTTCATTTATGGATACTGAGTGTTGGGAGGACACACCTGGTTTCGAGCAGTATCCTAGGCACCAAGGTATCAGGAGCGTCTGGGTCCAAGAACACCTACTGAAATGTCAACTGAGAGGTGCTGCATGAGATCTCATGAGATGAAGACTGAGTCTCCAGAGAACAAAAGTGAATCTATTATGCCTTTCCCGGTCGGGGCCATGCCTCATGCTGCTGCTGTTATCAGATGTGAGTCAGTATGGTGATGGCAAGGGCTGACCTAGAGTGGCCGGTGAAAGATGTTGCAATGAGACCACTTTGAGTAAGCTATTGTGAATATTTACTTCTTTGAGCCTCATTTGACATGTCTCATTATCTACTGCCAGAACCCAGAAGACATCATTTATGATATCAAAATTTTTTTTCTTAAATTAAGCAAGTCAAATCGATCCGTCTTCATGACATTATTCTGGAAACTCCAATAAGGCCAGAACTGCTGATGAGGTTGGAAACAAGGTTTTTAGCATCAGTAAAATGAGTAGCTGCAGACAACCAGAGCCTCTCTTCTTCATGCACTTAATATCAAGAAGCATTAGCTGCAATTACATAATGGATACTATATATAAAAATAAACAATACCCAGATAAAATCCGGAAGATTCAGATGCAGTAGGCAAGGCCCATATGTTTACATTTCTTAAAGCTTCATTGTGATTCTGATATCCAGCCAGGTTGGAGAATTGCCTTAGATGAGTGAAGAGAATGCAGTGGTGCAGGAACCAGAGGGCCGGGGAGCACATGAAGAAATACCCAGTCTGGTTCGGGAGATGGGATGCAGATGGCTTTTGGTGAAAGTGGAATTCAAGCTGAGATGTGAAGGAGGAGGAGAGTTAAGAAGCAAAGAGGAAACACAGTAAAGAAGACAGCATAAGTGCCAATCCATAAGGCCTAAATAAGAATACCTGGGAAAAGCTAATTACAACTGCAGCTTTGATTCACGGTGGGGTGTGAGCGGGGCTGAAGGTGGCTAAAGGAGGTCCCCAGTGGGGAAGCTTGATAGATGAGACCCTCAAACTTATGCCTGAGCACACTTACAAAAGAACGCGGTCGGCTTTTATTGATTCCAACCATAAAAATGAACAAGTTATATACAGACTCCTGCTGGGAAGTCTCCCTTAGACTACTACCTACAGCATGACACATTCCTCAGGAAAATGAGGTCGGCCCAGCTGGCTGGGTCTCACGGAGCTGTTAATAGAAGCTTGCCCAGCTTTCTTCAAAAGAGACCAGCAGTCATGAGAAAAAAAGATGTCTCTCACTTAACAAAAAGTTGTTCTAAATGACCTCTATAAACTCAACGTATGTCTTCATTTGCTTAATTCAAATTCCTTATGTAATAATCATACCTGTGGGGAAAGCCATTTGTGGCAGAGATATCCACTTTAAAATTTAATCTTAATTATACAAATAATACATGAGTATATTCTCTGTATAAATTATTAAAACATTAGACATAAATTTTAACCTCTGTGCCTATCTTGATTCCTTCCTCAGATGTAACCACTGTTAACAATTTACTGTGTGTTTTTTCAGATTCTTTGTATATGTATTCATAGAAAACATACAGCATTATTTTGCAGGTTTCTCTTTTGAAATATACATAAATAGCAGCATATTGAAATGCTGATTATTTCCACATAGTAAATTTTTCTTGGAGACAGCAATACTTTGTGCAAAATAAATGCTATATAAACAAATAAATAATGAATAAATGAAAAAATAAGTGATAATTTCAAAGATTAATGACTTCAGGCCCCTCAGTGAAGCAGACTTCAGTTTGAATCTCGGCTCTACTACTTGTGAATACTCCAACTTTGGGAAAATCGTAACTTCTTTTAAGCCATTTCTTCACCTTTGAAATGGAGTTACTATTTTTTTATCTCATAGAATTATTGTAGTAAAGTACCTGGAACTGTGTCTTTCTTAGGGGGAAAAATATTCATTTTATTTCTGTCTCACCTTCATTCTCTCATAATGCTTGATACAGCATTCTTCTCTAAATGAGATAGGTGATTCGTGATCCACCAGGAAAGATGTTCAGGAAAAATGTTTCAAATGCCTCCTAGAAATGTCCACCCTAGTGTCCCAGCCAGGGTGTCCAAAGTCATGATACTCTCTATCTTAAACTGCTTCTCCTCCTGTGGAGCCTGTGACTACTCGCCAGGTCACGTGGCCCCATTTGTGCACCTCAGTAGCTCATCACACAGCTTGGCCTTCTCTAGTCTCCTCTGCAGTGCAGATCCTCATCAGCTTTCTGAGATTAGAGCCTTCACCCTGCAACTAGTCAATCACTCCCCAGCATCTTACATGCTTATCCCAACTCTTCCTTAGCACTAATCACTGATAACTCTGTCACCAAAGAGAAGAGTCAGCATCTTCAGCCCGGCATCCAGGGCTTTTCACCATTTGGCCCCAAATGGCGGTGACAAGTTTGTTTTCCATTTCCCCTACATCATTAGCTCCAACAAAACCAACTGCCTTCTGTTGACCATTTGCCTGTGCTTTTCAGTCTCTGTCTTTGCTCGTGATGCTCCTGCTATTTCAAATACTCTTTCTCCCCCTCTTAGCTCTGCACATTTAATTCCGCCAAGACAAAATGGAATATAGTGAATTTAAATGCAGAGTTTAGAGCCAAACATATCTGAGTTCAAGTCCCAGTTCCATCCCCAATTAGGCACAGGACATGTCTTTTTAATATTTCTTTTCCCCACTTTATTAACAGGGATAGTAAGAGGAACTACTTCACAAGATTTGAAGAAGAAATGGATACACACTCACACACACACACACACTCACGAGTTAGGCAGACAACTGGTGCTAGGTAATCATCAAGTGTTACTACCAATATTATTTAACACCTACTTCTAATGCCATTGCTTCCATAAGGCCCTCCCTGATCCTGCAAGATAATGTTATTTCTGAAAAGTAACGGCATTTCACTTGTGCCTCTTGTAAGGTATTTACAACTTTATGTCTTACTGTATAGTAACAATTCCCTTGATTACATTTTTTAACACAAAATGAAATAAGTTTTCTAAAGGATTTTCAAATCTATGTCAATGGTACAAAAAGTCACAGAGAAAGTAGTTTGGATGTGGAAAATAGATGTTTCTAAATTATTTCTGTCTTTTATGGGGAATATGGCGTAGACTATTTGAAAGCAGAACTGTATTAAAAACTCGAAACACAAGGCCACTGCACACATATGAACACCAACCTCTCAGGGATAGGGACTGGGTTCCCTTCTGAGCTTATCCTCAACACGAGACACTGAAAACAAGACACCCGGAAAATTTATGTGAATGAAGCTCTATTTACGGTAAAAGAATAAAGTGAACAGCAATACCCTAACACTAAAAGTTCAATTGGATATTCTTTCCAATGCCAATTGTGTCTCTTCGAGCCCTCTCACTGATCTGAAACCAATAGTACATTAGCTCAGCTTTGCACATGGGACAGATGGACAGGTTTATCCAACTGGGTTGGAGGAGAAACTTATTTTCACAAAGCTTCTCTGGTGATGTATCTAGGTAAACTTTGGCAGGACCCCAATGATCCTTTAAATTAATGACAATTTTAAATATAGCTCCAAAACCATAACAATGTAGAGTAGTATTTTAAAGGAATGATTGTTAAAGCCGTCCATCACCAAAATATCAGACTTCCCTTATTTGATAGATAAGAGTTAACTTTTGCACAGTGAGGTTCTGGGGTTTAATTTTTTTTAAGAAAATTGGTCAAAGGTCATAAAAGAATTTTAAACATTACCTTGAGTCTGTTTATTCTTTGTACTTCATTTTCATGGGCACTAAATTGAAAGTGATGCTCGGAATGTTCTATTGCAGATAAATACGTCTTGCAAGATTTCAGAACCTGGAACCACAGAGCAAGCATGCCTTCTGGAACAGAGAAAAGAAAGCATCAATAAACGTTGTGTGGTAGTAGACATATTCCTGAACAGTTTGTGCCATGAGCTTATTAGAAGAAAAGAATGATTAATGCTCAATGTTCACAGTGAATTAAATATAATTTATAATTTATGAATATAATTTATACATATATAAGTACACATACATATAATCTAAGTCTGCACCTATGATTTCAGTGTGCTCCCCTATACTACTATGTAATATGCTCTATTTCATATTATATTATACTATATCATATTGTATTCATATACATACTATATTCATATTATAATGTACTCCATATTATACTGCTATGTGTACTTATTATTATTACATGATTCATATTATCAAATTTAACATTATATGAGCGAAGCCTATAAACTACTATGTATTTTTTAAATAAATGCTTTGACATCTAAGGCCTGGGAAAGGAGATGACCACTTTCAAAAGTCAGAACTAGATTTCAACAGTGCTATTGAGGTTAATTTAGGAAGTGTTAGTAAACACCCTTATTTTCTCAAGTCTAAACTATTACAAAAAAAATGGACAAAACATAGACTAAGTTTTATGGGTTAATTTTAATTAAGTGAAAAGGTAATGTCAAATGATAAATTTATACAATAGTAAATTATTAAATATAAAATAGACTTTAGAAATACCTCATGTGTCAAAAATAAAAGTTAGAACATATTCAGAACTAAATGGTAATAAGAATACTCTATATCAGAACCTGAAGAATATTGTTAGAATGGTACTTAGAAAGATATTGATAGTTTTAAATCCTTGTATTGGAAAAAAAACAATGAGTTAATGAGTTTAACTCATTAAAGTTAATGAGTTTAAGGTATTAGAAAAAGGAACTAGAACTGATACACTAAGAAAACCGAACAAGGAAATAATAAAGAGTATAAACTAATTAAATGAAAAACAAAGCCATAAAAGAACAAAATTAAGATCAAGTGAAAAAGAAGGCACAAGTAAAACATATTAGGAATAAAAAAGGAATATTACTGCAATCATGATATGGCTAATTTTTTTTAAAGAAACTATTGTAAAAAATATTATGCCAGCAAATTTGAAAATGTAGAGAAGTGGTCTGAAAATGATTCAAAAAGTAATTAAAAACATGTATTTAATGACTGCATTAAAGATATGAAATCAGTACCTACACAAATGCACACACATACAACACACATTTGGCCTACATATATTCAGAAGTAAATGCTATCGAAACTTAAGGAACAGATAATTTTGATCTATATAAACTTTTCCAGAGAGCAGGGGAAGAGGGGGAACATTCCTCAACTCATATTATGAGCTTAGTGTCTAAAATATTGTTATCAAAGTCTGATAAGCTAAATACTAAAGAATGAGTGAGAAAAATAATTTCACTTGATACAATCCTAAATGCTATTAGCAAACCAAATCAGCAATGCATTTTTAAAAATCGTGTCCAAGCTGAATTTAACCCAGGATGCTAAGCAATAGAAAATCTGCCAACATAGTTCTGTAGATTATAAACATTAAAGATGAAAAGCCTTGAAATGGTCTTAATAGATGCATCAGAAAGGCATGTGCCAAAAAAATCAACCCTCATTAATGGTTACACAAAAAAATTGAATAACTAAAATCATTTCTAAAATTTGAAATAGAATGCAGTGTCCTCTCTCATTATTTGAAGATGTCCTTTGTTAGGACACCTTCCAAAAATGCACAGAAAAATATCTTAATGGTAAAACTCCAGATTTCCTTTTAGCATCAAGCAACAACACAATGCCCACTATCAATGCTTCTATTAATCGTTCTACTTGATGTCCTTGCCAGTATAATATAAAAAGAAATGAATCTCACTCCAATTACTGACTCATTTTTCTGCTCAGCTTTATAGCAAAACCTTTCTTTAAAAGAATTGTTTATATTCTCTACTTCCAACTCCTCTTCTCACAACTTTTTCTTTGTGAAAATAAATAAAAACCACCCAAATGTGAATGAACAAAGGCTATTTATTCAGAACTTGCCGCAACAAAGGAGTCAGCCACCATCACTAGTGCTTAGTAGAGATTCAAAGGTAGGCATAGAAAAGTGAAAGCTTTGTAGAAAAAAAAGGAGGGACACCTCCGGGTAGGCCATGATTGGAGGCTGTTGGCATGAGAAAGCTGTAGGCAGGCAACGAGAAGCAAGCTGTCCTGCATGACTGGTTAGGGGTCTGACTACTTTTTAGTGTGCGGGACTAGAGATAGTGGTCTGACTTTCCACAGCTCTGACTGGTAGAGAATAGGCTGATTTCCTGGGCTGGTTAAGGACTGGTTGTGGCAGATTGGGGGTCAGAATTCTATTTTTATTTATGTCTCATCATTGTCTAGTCTCTCACCTAGAACTCGTCAATCATGCCTTCATTGCCACCACTCCCTTAAAACTGCTCTTGTCAAGGTTACAATTTTGCTAAAACCCAATAGTTAATTCTTACCTTCATTTCATCTAATCTATCAACTACATTTGGGATTGTTCTGTCCCTATTCCTGAGCATATTTTCTTCCATGGCTTCCAGAACATCACATTTTCTTGACTTTCCTCCCACCTTACTATCTATTTTATTCACCTCTGTATTCCCAGTTCCTAAACATTTTAAGTTTGGTGCTCAATATACATTTGTTTGATTCTTCTTTAATTTATTGATAATCTTAGAGAGCCCTTCAGCTAGTCCCCAACTCCGTGTTTGAAAATGAAGGATGTAAACCCTAAAGAGGTGTAATTTCTTGTTTTAATTCGTATAATGGGTTAATAAAAGAGAGAGCGATTATAACTCAGGTATCCTGACTCCCAATTCAATGCTCTTTCCAGCAATAAAAGATTACCTCTGATGTTTTGATTTTAATTTATTTTCATCTTAGTGTCTTTTGAAATATCATATCTTATTGATATGATAACGGTAAAACATTGTATGAGTAACCGTGCAAATTATCCTCCTTAGTGGGAAAAAAATGTATTATCAACAATAAAAAGATAACATCTGGGTTTTTGAATCTACGCATTTTATTAATCATTATTACACTGTGGGAAAATGTATACCTTAGTTTATTATGTCTGTTTAAATTCACCCCTTTAAATACAGAAATTCTTTGAGGGAAGAGATCATCACTTACCCATCCTTGTATTCCTACGTAGCCCATCAACCTGTACCTGACACATGGTATAGATGCCCAATAAATGTCTGATGATAATTAAGTAATTAAATAATGGATGAGTGATCTCTCTTAGATTGAAAGCTATTGTGTTTCAACTTCCCTAATTATAATGTAAAGTTTAACTCTGGGAACCCACCGTTTCTGAATTTGGGGAATCAGAAGTTGAGAATAGGGTCCATTCCCTTGTTCTGATCCCTTAGGCAACTTTATACAAATCCTTGTCCTGCTCCTGGTCTTTGCTTTTACATTTAAAATAGTGGCCTAAATGTGTTTCCCAGGCATCGTCATTCTATCTAAGCAGCATTTCTCAATTCCTTGCAAAGCCTTAAGTGAAAGGGGACACATGCACCAAGGATCATTATTTTATAATGGCATGGAAGAGAAGGATTCTTCAAAACAGTTTGTAAAAACAGCCACTTCAGCGGCTTCCTGTCCCTGCCCCAGTTTTCTAAATAAGCCAATAATAATTATCCCTTATAAATCACACCTCCCTGAAGTTTTTTTCTTCTTTACAGTTGCTGCAAGCTGGCTGCTTTCCCCTCATTACATTTTATGTCTTTGTTTTGTTTGCAAAGTCCCCTTTCTTCCTACCATTATAAGTCTCACTGTCATAAGATGCAAAATTTATGGATGGAAAAATGTTGTTTTCTAGCAGCTCTTAATAAAAAATGTATCCTAATTATAAAAAAAAGGAATTAGAAATAAAAACACTCCACTCTTTGCAAGGACTGATCTATTTGCACATTCCAACAAACAACCTGTAAAGTGACAAATTACTCTGAAGGGAGTTCAATTGCCTATTTTCTGGCCACTCAAAGATCTACAGGCAGCAACACTCAGTAAGAGGACTCTTGTCTATGTGGGAGAGAAGTTGTTTTATACACATGGTTAGCACCAGTAGGGAAAAACAAAAAGAAGAAGAAGATACATGATAGTAAAAGCACAGTCAAGTCCAGCTCCTCAAATCCTGAGGATGAGCTCTCCTGACCTAAGCCTAAAGATACAGCCTCTGACCTCATGAGAAAGACTTAGGGATCAAAGAAAAAAAGTCAGTGACTGATTGCCCTACTGCATTATTTCAGTACAGGGAATGGCCATATAAACAGTTCTCTGAGAGGTTAAATGTCAATGAAGTATTTGTAAAACACGATTTCTGTTCCAATTAATCCTCTCTCATCTACATAATCACTGCATGGTGGACATACTATACTATTGTGTTTATATTCATATACACCCTCTATCCCAGTAAGGCTCGGAGAACTTCAGAAGGTCCAGGGATTCATCATTTTTTATCAAAGACCAGCTTAAAGACAGCACGTCACAGATGCGTATTTGTTGGGTATATGACTTTGTAAGGAGCCTTGCCGATGGGCACTGTTTAAGGACAACCAAGGGAAAGGCAAAATCGATTTTCCTAATTTCCCAATTTCAACACAATAGCTAGAATCACACTCAAAGACTGCCTGTGTCCTTCCCCATTTAAGCTATTTCTGGTGGCTCCACCCAACTGGCAGTTCCAAACATGCCAGGAAGATACTTAATGTGTTGTTGCTGTTTCAACGTACTAAAAAGATCATATCTGGGGATCCGAAACCCTGAACATCTAATTATGATACTGTTTATTTATGTAATATAACTAAACAGATTAGTTAAAGTGTTTTTACTGAGCTTCCATAAACCCTGGAAAGGATAATCTGAGGTTAAAGTGACAGCATGTTAATATCAAGCAGTTGCTGGAGGTCACTAAAAGAATATTGTAGAGGCTGACTAGCAATAGTCCCATCGATAAATGAACAAGACATGAAACTAATCAGCAATAACTAAACGATTGAACCCCAGGCCCATCTGCTCCAATTTTATATGTCAAAACTCAAAATTGCATAAACTGGTGAATATTCAATCTCCACAAACCTCACAGCCAAATTAAGGAAATTACCCAATACACCAAATGCAGCTAAGCACTAATTAAACCATTAAAACAGTGACCTTATAACAAAAAAAGAACCATACACACCAGGATCTTGTACAAATGGAATAATAATAGCCAGATGGAACAATAAACTCTGATGCTGGATAGCATGCTCCTTGACACAGTGAATACACGTCATGTGGGAAGGTGAAAATAATATTGTTAAGGGGCGGAAAAAGACTAACCTGGCAGAGTGGAAAAGCAGTGACTGGAAGACGTAAAACCACTTTGACAAGGGACGTGAAGGGCAGGCCTGGAAGTGACATGCCCTTTCCGCCTGCGTGTGTTGGCCAGAACCCAGTGCCATGACCTCAACCTCGTTGTCCCTGGGGCTTGGCAACCTCCACCCATGTGTCCAGGGAGAACAATTTGAATCTGTTAGCACCGTCGCTGTCACAGGCGGCCACTTCGAAATCCAGAACATTGCTCAACTGAGAAGACAGGAATCTAGTGACACGGTAGTGATGATGGTATTCACGACGAGGCCCTGTGAGGTGGCGGACACCACTCAGGAGTTCTCTCCGTGTTTTCTCTAACAGCCTGCAGTGCTTTACAGGTTGGAGCTCCAGGAAAGTGTGCGCCAACTTGTCCAGGATTAGAAGAATCTAATATTTAATCCTGGCAAC
>JAPYXV010000371.1:0-10734 GCA_028533065.1 Trachops cirrhosus
CTAATTTGTGACCAAAATCAACCAATTCTGTGAGTATCCTGATCACCAGTGCTTTGAACTGTGCATCTGATAGGTTGGCTATCTCTTGGTCGCTTAAAAGGATGGGATGTGGGGCTTTCAATTCTTCTTCTGTTTGAGCCATCTTGTTGCTGTTTTTTTTTGTTTTTATTTTCTTTGTTGTTGTTTTTTGGTCTTGTTGAGCTCCTGGAGTGAGGGGCGGGGCCTTAGGAGTTCACCAGGGCATGGCACCCCAGTTGCTGGGTTGTGAGGCTGTATGTGGGGGCGGGGTCCGAGGAGGAACAATGGCGCTTGCTCTGCTCTCTGTAGGACCTCAGACCCTTCCGCTGCTTTCCGAAAGCCAACTGGGACCTTCTGGCACCAATTCTGGTGTGGGTGGGCCTGTGCACCCCACGGGACCGTCCTTTTCAGTCAGTGACCCAAAGCTCTATTTCCCGGTGCTGGGACCCTGAGCTGCGCGCAGTGCCTTGCTTCACAATGGCCACCTCGCTGGGTCTGCCGGTTGCCACCCGCTGGGTCTACTGGTCACCACCCCCTGGCTGGGGCCCACCAGCCACAGCCGCTTGTGCGCTCAGGGTCTGCCTGCTTTGGACTTGCGCACTGCCCCGGGTGCTCTGTGCTCTGGCCCGTCCCTTGCCGGGCCCGACTCCGCCCCTCCTACCGGTCTGGATGAATGCGTCTATTTTTAAATCCCTGGGTGTCCGACTTCCATACACTTCAATTCTCTGTCAGTTCTGGTTGTTATTTTGTTTCTATATTGTTGTTGTCCCTATCTTGGTTGTGCGAGGAGGCACAGTGTGTCTACCTACGCCTCCATCTTGGCCGGAAGTCCTACTTAAAATAATTCTATATTAAAAACTTGACTCTATCATAAGTCTATTTTTTGGAAGTCATACTGAACTGGTTAAATGTTCCAACTACACCATTAACATTTAGGAAGCAGAAGAATATTCCAGAGCTATTTCAAACTGTAGGTTTAGTCACTACAACACTGACTGCTGGTTGGCTGTCTGGGCTCAGTAAGGTCTACTCCCCTTCGCCTGGCAGAATCTGCTCCTGGATTCTGTGGTTCATTCTTTGGCAACTTCTTAGCTATTGCCATGAATATTTCATTTACATTCGTTGATGTTTTAGCTGATGTCTCCATGAATAATAAACTATTGTCATCTGCATAAGACTGTGCTTCCTGGAAATTGATAGCTCTTTTATTTGCAAGGTCAGCCTTGTTTCCAGATAAAGCTAATACAATGTTAGGAATGGCTTGCCTCTGAAGTTCTTTAACCTGATTTTTGGCTCTGGCAGTGGATTCCTCATTTATGATGTCATATACAACTATGGCTGCTTGTGTTCCTCTGTAGTTCATTGGTGCTAGGCTATGGTATTGCTCTTGACCAGCTGTACCCCATACTTCAAACTTTACTGTTGTGTCTTTAAGACACACAGTTTGGGTTAGAAAAGTAGCCTCGATGGTATTCTCTTGAAATTCATGAAATTGGCCTTTCACAAAACGAAGTACTAGGCTTGATTTGCCAACAGCAGACTCTCCCAGAAGTACTAGTTTGAACTGGCATACTTTATTTCCAGTATTTGGCCCATTGGGTCTTGTTGCTCCTTGATTAGCCATATCCAAATTTGAAAGAAGTCCATAATTTCAGTCTCTTAAATGAACTTTCAGGATGCAAGGTATCATTTTTTTTTCTTTCTGCAGGTAAAGAAACCTTAGACAGCAGCACACAGAGCTGCCTGACTGAGGCTTCCAGGCAGTAGGCCTCAGGCCTGGTCTGAGAAAAGGCTGCAGCTTTGGCAGAGGGCGTCTCCTCCTTGCTCCACTCCTCTCAGAATCTCATCCTTTCCTTTTGATTGGGGATTGTTTCTTTGTCTCCCTATTGTAGGTGGCTCTCTTTTTTGTTTGCTTCTGAATACTAGATTGATCTGCTTTGACTCCCTGTCTTTTTGGAGTTGCCTTCTGTGGTAGGACTCCTATGGGACTTGGCAGTGCAGTCTCTGTGAACTCCTGAGCTGGATGCTCTAGGGGCTCTCTTGCAGTTTACGTGGTCTCTCTTATTGTAACTGGGTTTTGCTGATTGGCCCATTCGTTGGTGGGCTCTTCCCTCTGGCTGGCTGACTGAGAGTCACAATCCCCACCATGTCTTGTATGCTGTTGTACAGGTGTTGGCAGAACAACAACAACAACAATCCTCGAAAACAATCCACACCAGCAAAAATACCCCCCAGCCACTACCATGATATCAACAACAAATGATCCAATATTTATAAAGGTGATTAGAGAATAAGAATATATGAAAGGAAAAAAGAATATGTGATGACTATAGGAAAGAAATGATTTTGAGAGGGTAGGGGGAGGATAAATAACAAGAGTAGGGAATAGAAACATGGCAAAGACAAGAAGAAAATAAAATTTACCACATAAATAAAATAGGGTGGGAATAGGCCAAACTGGAGTAAGACAAGGAAGAATACAATATGAGGTTTTGGAGGAAAAAATAGTGAAAAAATAGGAACCCAGTTGAAGAAAAACAACCACTGCAGCGATTCCATGACAAAGGAGCAAGGATGGATAAAGGTGGACAGAAAATAACAACATTATAAGAAAGAAAAAAGAAAGAAAGGAAAAAAGAGTGTGAAGTGTCTAAAGGAAACAAAACTGATTTTGAGAGGCTAGAGGGCATTAGAAAGAATAAGCATAAGGGTTAGAAACCAGGCTAACAAAGGGAGAAAATAAATTTTAAAATGAAAATAGGGAAGGAGGAAGATGAAAGGGAATAGGACAGGGGAACTTTAAAATATAACATTAAAAAAATAGTGAACATCTAGGGATAGCATTGAAAAAATGCAACAACAACCCCTATACCAATGACAACTGAGCAAATACTAATCTAGGTAGAATGACAATAAGGGAAAGAAAGATGGGTTTGAGAGGGTGGAGGGAGGAGAAATAGTAAGAGTGAGGAATAGAATCAGAAAGGCACAGAAAGGAAAAAAATAGCCCTGACTGGTGTGGCTCATTGGAGTGAGTGTTAGCTGGCAAACCAGTGTCTCTGGTTTGATTCTCAGTCAGGGCACATGGCTGGGTTGTGGGCCAGGTCCCCAGTAGGGGTCATTTGAGAGGCAACCACACATCAATCTTTCTCTTCCTCTCTTTCTCCCTCACTTCTCCTCTCTCTAAAAGAGAGAGATAAATAAATAAAATCTTAAAAAAAAAAGAAAGGGAAAAAATAAAATTAAAAAATAAGAAAGAGAATGTTGAAGGTAACATGGAGTAAGAGAAGGGAAGAGTAAAATGTGGCATTGGAATTAAAACTAAAAACTGAAAACTAATAATGAAAATAAAAAATATATAAAAATAAAATAAAAAATAGTGAAATAGTAGCAACAAAATTGAAGACATAGAACTAATGTTACCTATGTAGGAGAACAAAAATACTGCAAATAATGAAAAAGAACGAGGTGGAACTCATCTCTGCAGAGTCTAGTGTTCACCTACTCTCTTCTCCTTCAAGATTTATCCCTGATGTCAGCTAGTGTCCCAGTCTAGCTTTAGGCAGCCTGTTCGAGACTACAAGGGATCCACAGTCTGTGGCTGTCTCCTCCAGGCTTGGCTGGTCCTTCCTGTTTTTCCCTGCTGGCTTTTTATCAGAACAAGGCCCAGGGGTGGTTCATCTAACATCTGACAGCACCGAATGTACCACCTCCACCTGCCTCCAGAGGGGCCCTCTGGTGTGATCAGGAGGTGAGATCCTTGGATCACCCCCTGGGAGGTGCTGTTCAGCCTTCAGGGAAGATGGTGGGTGTGTTTCTCCACCCCTGTGCCACACGTCTTGGTCTGTCCCAGATTGTTTATGTTAATGCATAGTTTCTGATGAATTAGCTGTCTGTTTCATGTGAGGGACCAATTTGAGTAAAAGAACCAGCTCTCTTCTGCTTGGTGCTGATGGCAGCTCTGTGTGAGAGCTGAGGCTGGGTAGGGCCCTGAATACCTCTTGCTGCACCAATTTCTTTCTACTCTGCTGTTTTCAGTGGAATAGGGCCTGAGGAGGAGCCAGCATAGCACCTTATAAAAGTTCATAAAGGGCTTCTTTCCCCTGCAGATATGCCCCTGGCAGGAAGTTCTTGAGCCTAGCTTTACTTTTCTGCAGAGTTTGCAATCCTGCAGGTGGGGGGTGGGCACACCTTCCTCTCCCAGAGGGTTTGTATTCCACTGTTTGGGTGGCCCTGCCTGGCTGCAAAGAATCTCAGGTGCCCAGCTCTAACCTGTCCAGGTCCTGGCTCACTGCTCTCACAGGAGTCCGAGACCCAAAACCTTCGTTATGTGCACACCCCCTGCTAACCAGCCATGCTGGGTGGGGCCCTGCAATCCCTTTGTAATGCAGCCTTCTACTCTTCCTCACCAGCTGGGTTCCATGGACACATACTGTGCTTTCACTCTGTTCTCTTTGTTGGCAGGGCAGCTGCACATGCATGTGGGTTCCCTGCTCAGCCACACCCCTGCTCCCCTCTTTAAAAAAGTCCCTATGTGGCACCCACACTGCAGCTCGGAGCCACTGCCTGGCTCTTGGTACACACCACTTCCCTAAAAGTCAAAAAGTCTTGGTCAGGATTGACCACAGCCTACGGGTGCCTCTGACAGTCTTAGGAGCCAGAATTTCTCTCCTGGACTCTCCTGGTTGGCGCTGCAGCCATAGACATGCTGCTCACTGTGTGTGTGCAGCCTGAGTCTCCCAGACTCCGTGTATCCTCCCAAGTCTCTCCTGATTATGGTTGGGGGTTCCCTGTGTAGGACCAGGGCCCTCACTTCAGGTGGGGCAGGAGCTACCAAGCTGTGCTTTCTCTTCTCTGCTTGCTCCTTTGCTTCAGGTATCTTGCACAGGGTATTTTCCTTCAACTTGTAAAATTCCTTACTGGACAGTGCAAAGCCTCCTTTGGACTCCTTGGCTTCAAAAATTCATATCAATTAATATCCATTGATTGTTCATGTCACCTGTCGGAAGATCAGTTGAAAATCTGCACTGAGGTCACGAGCAAGTGGGCTCAGCTTCCACCTACTCGGCTGCTATCATCAAGATCTTCAACACAGTCTTTTTAATTTTAGCCATTCTAATAGAGGCATCTCATGGTTTTAATTTGCATTTCCCTAATGACTAATAATATGAAGCATCTTTTCTGGTGCTTATTTGCATCAATATTTTATTCTTTATTGAAGTGTCTGCTTAAATGTTCTGATTATTTTAAAAAGTGGGCTTTTTGTTTGTTTTGAAAGTTCTTTACATAACCTGTAACATTCTGCTTTTTAAAAAATTCCTATTCTCTCTTTGCTTCAGTTTGGAAATTTCTATTGACCTGTCTTCAAATTCACTAATCCTTTTTTTTCACCATCTGCAGTCTGTTCTTTGGCCCACTGAATTAATTTTTTACTTTAGATATTGTAGAAGTTCCTTTTGATTCCTGTTTTAGAGTTTACATTTGTCTTTTGACGTTTCTTCATATTTTCACCCATGTTAATATTTCCTCCAATTTCTTTCACATACTTTATAATAGTTATTTCGAAGTCATCATTGGTGTCATCTCTTGGTCTGCATGTAGTCACCTATTTTTCTCTTCATTTGTTTCACATTTTTCTGCCTTATAAAAAACATATCCTATTATTTTTTATTATATACTAGAATTTGGACCTAAAAACTACACTGAAATTGATAATAATTTACACCAGAAATGCCTTTGTTTCTTCTCTTTCAGATAGTTAGCATAATGTGTTAGTTTCTCCAGGTAATCACATTTATCAGAAGTAAACCAAACCAATGAACTCAGCAAACCAGCCCCTAACTAGCTCGACTTCTGATAAATGTCTTGGATGTGGGACCAGAGCTCTTCCTCCAGTAGGTGTTTGTGACTTAAGAACTGAGGCTGCAACATCTCTGACTTCCTGTGCCACTCCTTACTCTGAAAATGTTTGGTGGGCGGGGAAATGGGTCGGACTCCAACCGAGCTCAATCCCACGCCCACCCGTGCATAGCTATTAAAAATTTGGTGTGTTTGCCTTTTGTCCCATCAAAGTTCTTCTTTATACCATTGACTTTGTTTTCAGTTGTATTGTTCTAATTTTTTCTAAAGTGGCTTTTATCATTGTGATATTTTAGCTACTGTTTTTTCTAAGTTCTTCTTGATCCTTTGTTTTTTCCTCTTTTGCAGTTACATAAAGTTCTCTTTGAACTTTTATTTATTTTTAATTTTAAGGACAAATGGCGTGTTAGCTAAGTTTCCCCTTGAATTCCCCCTTCCTGACCACCCGGAGGCGCCCAGCTGGGTCAGCACAGGCTGTCTCCCATGATCTGACCATACTAGACCCTGACCCCTCCTGATTAGAGATTATTTACTTATTTTTGGATCAGCCTTTCATATCTTTGACATTTATTTTCAAGTAAATTGGTTTTCTGCTTGATGTCTGAGGAGGCATTTGTTGAGATTCGCCCTCACCCAAAATAATGATAATAGTGACAATAGCAGCTCCTCACTGCCAGGTGCACTGCCTACCTCATCACTAATCCTCTCAGCAGCCTGGCATGGTAAATATTATCTCTGTTTTGCAGATACATTTTATTTGTACCCCCACCATGCTCCAGGAAGGTTTATAGAAGACTTCCTAAAGATTCATAAAATACAGCATCATAATGAAAGGTAAAGGCAGAGAAAGCAGTTTTTAAAAAGCAGTGTGGAAATAGTCTCATTGCCTTTAAGAATCTTGCTTGCAACCATAAAAGTGTTAAGAAGCAGAATTTTGATTTGAACCTGTCTCCTTTGACTGCTCAAAGCTCTGGTGCTTGTGCTAAGCCAGACTGACTCAGGCTGAACAAGGAGAAGAGACCTTCTGAATGTTGGAGGTCAAACCTCACAGGTGACAGTCTGAAGGTGGGCTTTAGAGCCGAACCTGTCTGGCTGGTTACCAGTGTTACTCCAGCTATGCTGACCAGGCTCTTTCAGAAAATTACCACTTCTGGGCTGGGACTTGGGAGACATGAGTGCCATCCCCAGTTCCATGACTCGTTGGAATGAATGACCACAAGGTCCTGTTACAAAAGCTACTTGATGGTATTTATTGAGCACCTGCTGTGGCCTAGGCATGCTCTGATAGGTGTGGGGGTTCAGATGTGCCTGTAGGGAGCTCACAGTCCAGTGAGTAAGGCAGATATTAAAGATATAAATATACATAAACACATGACAAGTGCTATGAAGGAAAAGAAATGGGTTCCAGGGGAGACTGGTATTGGGATAATTTGGGGTAAGAAGAGGGCTCAAGGAAAGTCCTGTGAAGAAATACCATATGAGTGGAGACTTTTTAGTTGACAGCTCTGTTTTTGCTCGGCCCTTACCCTTACTTTGATAACAGAGCTTCTTTGGGGGAAGCCCATTCATTTCATGTGGGTTGGGTGTTTGTCTCCTCGTTTCAGATGTGGCATGTGACCCAGACCAGGTCCATCAGAACACTAATCCTCTGGCCACAGTGATGGTTCAGGGGTAGGCACATGGTCTGAGAAAAACCAAACTCTGTCCTGGCTCTTCCTCCAGAGTCAATGGGGAGAACGTTGCCTTTCCAGTGTGGTTCCACCCATAACCATGTGCAGCCTGGCTTCTGATAACCATCCTGGACCTGCATGGAGAAAGTCTAAGAGACAGAGAAAGACTGCGCACTGATGGCACACTTTGAAACCCCAAATCCAGCCTGAAGCCTGACTTTTTAGTTCCATGAATTGATGAATTTCCTGCTTTTAGAGGGCTAAATTAATCTGAGTATCTGAAAGGAGTCTACCACAGAGCTGAAAATCAGTAGAAATGAGCCATGTAGATGTTGGGAGGAGGAGTATTGTAGACAGAGGGAACAGCATGTGTGAGGGGCTGAGTTGAGGAGGCCAGCCTGGCTACAGCAAGTGAATGAAGTGAACAGTACTGGGCCATTGGGCTTGTGCACTGCACAGCATTGTCAGGATAAGGGTGAAGGGAGTTGGTGGAAGTACTGGGTGTCTCCCCAGAATTCATGTTCATCTGGAAACTGAGAATGTGGCCTTATTTAGAAATAGGGTCTTTGGAGATGTAATTAGTTAATTAGCTGAGATGAGTTCATAGTGGATTAGGGTGGGCCCTAAATTTGATGACTGTGTCATTCTAAGAAGCCATGTGAACACACAGAGAGAGACACCCCGGGAGAAGGCCATGTGATGACAGAGGCAGAGACCAGAGTGATGTAGTTCCAAGCCAAGGAATGCCAAGGATTTCCAGCAACCTCCAAAACCTGGAAGAGGAAGCAGATATTTTCCCCTAGAACTTTTTGGATGGACCATGGCTCTGCCAGCACCTTGATTTTGAACCTCTCACCTCCAGAACTGTTGTTTTAAGCCACCCTGTTTGTGGTATTTTCTTATGGCAGCCCGAGGAAATGGACACAGTGGGCAAGTATCCCAGCTTCCTTTTCCCCTGACAGGCAACTCTGAGCCACCTCCCATAGTCGCTGCAATGGTCCACAGCAGGACAGCTCCAGTTACCCACAAGATACACCGCTCTTTAGCACAGCCTATGCTGGCTCTTACACTCCTTCACTCTGCTTCTGGGATCCCCTCGCAAATGAACTAGTTATGCCCAAGTCCTTGCTTTAGGGTCCACTTTGAGGGAACCCAAACTAAGACAGATGCCTCTTAAGCCATTGGTGGCCTGGTGGACAGGGCCTTAGGGTGATGTAGGTGAAGTTGGCAGGAGCCACATATGATTAATGCGTTTGTATTTAATCCTGAGTGTCATAGGAAAAATTAGAGCAGGGAGTGATGTCTGGTAGTCATTTTTTTCAGGGATCCATTGGCTGTGATTTAGAGAATGCTCGGAGGGCAGTGAAGCAGTTAGATGCAGGGAGAATGATTGCAGTGGTCCTTCTTCTTTTTACAATTCATGCTTCGAGGCCAAGGTCTCCACCAGGGATGGAGCGAGATTCACAGTAGGCATGGCAAGATACAATTTTTCTCCCTTTGAATCTTGGGGACCTCTTTTCATGCTGTAGATTCCCTTAGTTAACACTCAATTGCCGAGTAATTTTCATTACCTCTCCTTGCAGACAGACAGTGAACAGCTGTCAAGCTTGTCTTACAAAGCAAGACAATTTTTTCCCCATTACTGTAGCTCAGGGTCGGAGTGAGCGGAGGAGCAGGAGCAGCTGTAATGGAATATTCTGGCAGTGTCTCTGCCAGTCCTGTTTCCAAGTGAACAATAATTTCCCTGCTGTCATGGGAAGCAGAGGTGGGAATGGGTGACCTTTTGGATCTGCTTCCCGCCCTGGTTCCTATTGCTCTTTCAGAAAGAAGCCTAACTGCAATCCCCTTGGAATTTGTGTATAATTTGCATTTGCACTTTGATGGGCTATGTGGACTCACTTTCACCTGAGATTGTAAATTAATTGCAATCAACTGGGAAATACTCTGATCTAGAGTTTAAATGTTGGAAGGGGAAGGAAAGATTATTTAGGTCTAGATGGGATGCTAGGCACATAGTAGGCACTCAATAAATCCACCCACCTGTGCTTGTCCCTCCATTCTTTCATTTCTTCCTGCTTCCCTTCCTGCCCAACCTTCTTTCTAATGCCTGAATCATTTGTACAATATATTCATTAACTGCTGGCCAGCCTCAGCATGAATACTGCCAGTGACAGGGAAGTCACTCCCTCTCATTCAGTTCCTCTCATTGTCAACCCTGACAATGAGAAAATTCACTTTTTCAGATGCTGATGTGAAATTTCTCTCTTTGTATCTTCCACCTACTGAACTGTGCTCACCAGTGGCCCCACAGAATAAATCTTGTCTCTCTTCCACATGGGTGCTGCTCAGATATTGAAGGCAGTATGTATGTATGTATATATATATTTATTTATTTGGTAAGAGAACAAAGACAGTTCTTCAGCCTTTTCGTCTGCCTTCCTACAAATTTTTTTTTCAATAATCATTATCTCTATTAAAATAGTGGCCTGGACTCTAGGTGTGAAATCTCACTAGTAGGAACCAGACTTGAACCTATCACGTCCTTTCTCCTGAGCAATGTACCTTTGCTGATGCAACCTAAGATAAGTCTTTGATTTTTTTCATTTTTAATTTTTTGGTGGTTGCCACTTTATACTGGTAGTTAATGTTTAGCTTAGCATTGACTAGGAGACTTGAACCAGGAGCTGAAAAGCCAAATACCACCAGTAGCCAGGAAGGTAAGGCAAATGAACAAAAAACATCTTGGTTGAGGCTTGTGGTGAATGGAACAGTTCATGTCCCTTTCATAGAGAGCAATAGCTTTCTGTTCCTGCTGATTATTGCCATCTGGGGTACAGGCTATGCATTAAAAACTAGGAACTTCCACCTAAAAACCCAGACTTGCAACCCATTTTTTAAAAAAACCCCAAATCTAACAACTTTGTGCTCACACTCCAGCATGGCTGTGGCTGAGCCGTGGCTGAGCCGTGGCTGCCAGAGGTCCCTGGACAATGCTGCAGAGCAGCTAAGAGGACGCTGGAGCACTTTTCATGTGACCATGCTGACTTTATCTGTCAAATGGGGGTAGAGGGGGAATCAAACCATGTCTGGGAGAGGCTGAGGCAGTGAGGCTCAGACACTCTGTTCCCTCGTGTCATTTGTAGAAGTGATAACAAGGGCAGGGGCCATGTCATACAGAGTCTGATAG
>JAPYXV010000371.1:10834-20889 GCA_028533065.1 Trachops cirrhosus
TGATTATGCTATTACAGTTGTCCTATTATCCCCCCTTCATTCCCCTCCACCCTGAACACCCTCTCCCACCCACATTCCCCCCTTTACTTCAGTCCATGTGTCATAAGTTCTTTGCTTCTACATTTCCCATACTATTCTTGCCCTCCCCCTGTCTATTTTCTATCTACCTTCATTGCTACTTATTCTTCGTATCTTTCCCTCACTCTCCTCCTCCCACTCCCCTGTTGCTAACCCTCCATGTGTTCTCCATTTCTGTGGTTCTGTTCCTGTTCTAGTCGTTTGCTTAGTTTCTTCTTGATCAAGTAACTTAACTCCTCTAAATCTCAGTTTCCTTATTTGTAAAAAATAAAAATAATCTGTATACACACATATATATATTACAGATAAGAATATATATTTCTTCTTAGCTCTTAAGATTATAATCATCAAACTATAATGAATGTTGAAACTCTTATTATAATACTTGTTTGATTATTTTTATACACTTTGCAGCCTATTTATCAGTATTGTTTTTTAATGAGTCTAGTATTTTTTAAATCCCTCCTGTACCAGAGCATCACTTAATGATAGAATGAGTTGGTTTGGTCAAAAATTGAAGTGAAGGTTTCTGTACATATAAAATTAACCAGTACATCTTGAGAAGGAATAACAGTGAATCCAAGGAGTTTGGCTCTGGAGTCCATCTTTTTAGGAGTTGCTTTATGGGAAGGCTTGCTTAAAACTTTTCACTCAGTTGGTTAAGAGCATTGTCCCCATATGCCAAGATTGTGGGTTCCATCCCTGGTCAGGGAACATACAAGAACCAACCAATGAATACATAAATATATAGAACAAGAAATCAATGTCCGTTTCTCTCTCTCTCTCTCTCAAAATCAATTTAAAATAATTTTTAAAACTTATAGGCCTATGGCATACCTAAGCCTCCATGACCTGCTCGGCTGGGAATTTATAACCAGATCACCTGTAAAGTTACTTTCTATAGAACCCCCTTTTTCCTCCACAGGGGGAAATGAGGTGGGAAGATTTGAGTGGACTTAAGTCATTCTAATGAGTAGTGTTTTACTCCAAAGTAGAGAGCTATGGGATGGTTTTGAACAGGAGTGTAATGTGATATGACTGACTTTAGAAAGGGGTTCTTTACTGAGTCCTTCCTCCCCATGGAGTCTGTGTGTACAATTCAGGCATTCCTGTGAAGTTAGAAAAAGTTACATCGTCATTTTCACTAACTTCTAACTAAAATAGTATTCCCTTTTGTTGACGATCAACATTTAAACCTGTAGAGAATTTTATAAGTTGATTTGAGCCAAACTGATGACAATTGCCAGGAAGCAAGATCTCAGATGCTCTGGGGAGGGACAGTTTTGCAGTTTGTTTTATGTATTGGCAGTTAAGGGAATGCAAGGAAGATTACAGGAAGGTGGAAGAAAGGAAGGCAGTTATTTGGATTACAGGATAATTAAGGTTATGTGCTCTTTTGAAGGTGGTCACGCCTCTTCTGAAAAGAGGCATTTGAAAGGTGTCTTTAGCCTAGATGCACAGAAACAATTTTTGCTTAAGACAGACATAAACCTTTTACTAAAAAAGTTACATGCCTCAGGTGTGACAACCCACCAGGACCTACCCAGTTTGGAATTTATGATGAGATCATCCTGAGAAGGTATCCATTGATTTCACCAGGCTCCCAAAGGAGTCTACTGCTCACAAAAAACAAGATTCCCTGTGAGGGTTCCTTTGGTTGCTCTGATAAGAATGGACTGGGGAGGAAGATGGAAAGAAAGAGTGGAAGGGGGGAGTTGAACCAATAGTATTTGTTAACAGATTTAACGTGTGAAAAAAAAAAGAAGAATCAAAGATGGCTCCATGATTTTTGGTCTGTGCAACTGGAAGGATAGAGTTGCCATTTGCTGAAATTTTCTTTGAAATTGTTAATAAATCTGTACTATTGGATATATCATAAAATTTTAAACAGTAACATAAGGCTTATAAAAATATAAAAGTTACAAAGAATAAAAGAACCTGTAATCTGCCCTAGCTGGTATGGCTCAGTGGATTTAGCACTGGTCTGCAGACCTAAAGGTTGGTTCGCTTTCCAGTTGGGTCACATGCCTCAGGTGTGGGCCAGGGTCCTGGTTGGGGGAGTGTGAGAGGTGATCGATGTTTCTGTTGCACATTGATGTTTCTCTCTCTCACTTTCTCCCTCCCCTGCTTTCTAAAAATAAGGAAATAAAATACCTTTTTTAAAAAGAACCCATAATCTTATTCCACATATAAACTGTATGAGATGAAATAGAGTATGTTAAAGATCAAAAGTTTGGTTTTGGACATAAATTGAGGTACTCGTTAGACACCTAAGTAAAACGTGGTGACTTGCTCTTTCTACTTACTATGTCTTGGAATGTGCAATCATTAGAAAGACTGAAGTGAACCATACATGGAAAGAGTTTGAACTTGTATTGTTTCTGAACACTCGAATGTTTTATAGTGAACATATATTCATCCACATGTTAGGTGACTCTAAAATGAGAACACCTTGTTTAAAGATATGAGGATGGTTACAGTACACAATAGAACAATTATGTGGTCATTAGGAAGAATGAGGTTGCTCTGTATATACCACCATGGAAGATCTCTAAAAATTTAAAAATGAAGTGAAAGTGAGGGGAAGAATAGAATACATGGGTAAGTGTGTCAGAATCATAGTGAATCTAACAGTGTTTACATTTAGAAAGAGAGACTGGATAGGCAAGAGGGCTTCCCACCTTTTTTTCTAAAGCAGTTAATTTACTCCCCTTGTACATGTATTACTTTTTAACTTGTCCCATATGGGGGAGGAGTTAGATCATGGGTTCTTTTATTCTTTGTGTCTTTGTACTTTTATAATTCTTATGTTACAGTTTTTTAAATTTTGTGATATATCAGGTATTATGGATATATTGATAACTTCAAAGACATTTTCAATATTTGAGAATATGAGTGTGAAATGAAGATAGCAGATTTTCTATGTAATATAATATGATCTTTATTATGAGTCAAATATTACACATTCAGATATGACTAGAAGAAAAGATAAGGAGATGTACTTAAAAATGTTAATAGTGGTCTTCTCTGGGTCATGGAATTTGAGGTGATATTTTAAAAATATTTTTCTTTAATTTCTTATAGACTATGAGAAGACAACGAAATGAGGTTGTAGTTGAATTAAGGAAGGTAAGTTTGATTAATAATGGATCTTCTAAGCAGCATTCTAATAACAGCATATATAGAAGATATCGAATGTATATAATTCAAGGGCTTAGTATTTCTTTTTCTTTGAAAACTGGAAGATTTTAACTAAATTTGACAAGCTTTTAAAGTTAGCAAGATACAACTTCACAATTATCAAAAAACAGAGAAACAAGTTTTCAGGTGGTTTTTTTCCTTCTGTAATTTTTAGTGATACATATAAATGGCAAGTCATAAATATAGTTATGCTAAATAGTTCTATTTACAGTGGTAGTTACCCTGGAAGGAACCTGTTACTTATAAATTTCATCAACTTTTCAAGTATTAAAAATAGTTGAGAATATATTTTTGAATTTGTCCCAAAGATTTTCAGTGAAATTCAAGTGGCCCTTGATTTTTGTAAGGCAGTGTTGCTTTCTGTCTGATTTTTGAAATACCCAACCTTTGCTTTGACTTTTTTTTTTAGGTGATAAAGAGAAACTCTCAGATGATATATAAAATGATTTAGTACTTTTAAATAAATATGGATGTTTGATTCTGGCTTAAGCTGTACACTCTTTTTTTTAATCAATTTTTTCTGGTTTTTAGTTTGTTTTTACATAGCTCACAGTTTATTCAAAATGTAATATTTGGCACTCAAATTAGTGTTGCTTAAGTGTTTAATTCACAATTTGGTTTAATTTTCTACATTTGCGTTTTATTTTAAGGCACTTCATATTTCAGTTTGTAGGCACAGGATAGCCTAAATACTTTGTATGAAAGTATTTAGTTTTATTTAGTTAAAGTTCTTTTTTCTTTCTTTTCTTTTTCTTTTTTTTTAAGAATAAAAGAGATGAGCATCTCTTAAAGAGAAGGAACGTACCACATGAAGATATCTGTGAAGATTCTGATATAGATGGTGATTATAGAGTGGTAAGTTATTGTTATTTTGCTGACTTAAAACTACCAGTGAAAAGTTTACATAAATACGAAATTTTACGGTAACTTTTTCACTTAGTTTTCTCTTTAACTTTTTTCCCAGCAAAATACCTCTCTAGAAGCTATTGTTCAAGTAAGTTCAGTTATTTTTTTCCTCTCTTCATTATATTTCTTGGACTTCACTGATGATTATGTATCTATATCAAAACTTTTCTTTTTTTACAGAATGCTTCAAGTGATAACCAAGGAATTCAATTAAGTGCAGTTCAAGCTGCTAGGTAAGTTAAATTTTGAAGATTTATTTAACTTTTACAGCTTATATAGGAGTTCTGTTTTAGGGTTTCACTATATTCTGGTCTTGACACTCAAACTTTGATGACAAACAATACAGAATAGTCAGAAACCAACTGATTTATTTAAGTTATCCTCTGTTAGAGTATTAAAATTGGCAGCAGTGCTCTAAACTCACAAATACATTGAAGCACAGATGCTAGGGAAAAGTTGATTTGACAAATTACTGCTATAGACTAATTGGAAAACATTATTTAAAAAGTTTTGCCTTTTACTGATTAATAGGTTTAGTTTAATAAAAACTTAGATTGTTCAGATCCTGTCCAGGTAGCTAATTCTCACATTCCTCATATTGATCAAATAATAAATTGAGTTAAAAACTTAATGTAACAATGTATCGGCAAGTAGACATTAAGATTTAGGACTACAAACATTCCCACTCTCTTTTAAGGTAGGAATACTGAGTAATTTTGTATACTTCCCTTGTACAACCTATGCTCTCATATTTTATTTATTTTTATTTTTTAATAAGGAGAGGCTTTCTTTAAACATTTTTTAAAGATTTATTTATTTATTCATTTATAGACAGAGGGGAAGGGAGGGAGAAAGAGAGGGAAAGAAACATCAGTGTGTGGTTGCCTCTCACACACCCCCAACTGGGGACCTGGCCAGCAACCCAGGCATGTGTCCTGACTGGGATTGGACTGGCCACCCTTAGGTTCGCAGGCCAGTGCTCAATCCACTGAGCCACACCAGCCAGGGCTGCTCAAATATTTTAAGGGAAGAACCATAAAAACTTATTACTGAGATCTTTGTGTTAAAAGATAGTTTGGGGATGACATGGTTGTATCATACACAATATAGTGGTTGCTTTGTATATTTATAAATATAAGAATAACACCCTGCGTTGTGATTTGCAGTAGGAAAGGCTTAAGCAAAAAATTGATCCTACTTAGAGATTTCAAACTTGAAATTATGGAATTAGAGTGTTTAGCCCACTGCAGGTAATAGAACTTCATAGAGAGGACTGTTTTGTAGAAAGAAAATCACAGAAGTTTTCACATCTCAAAATGGCAAATTAATGTTTATAGGAAGAATGATTAAAAAATTGATACATTATGCTAACCATTATCAGAACTGGTTATTTTATAGTTTTGGAGCAATTTTTCTCAATATGAGTTCTATATGAGTTCTGCAAGATAATTAAATCCCTAAGGCAGGGGTTCTCAATCTCCCTAGGAGATCCTGAGACAATTTCAGGAGGTATACAATATCAAACCTATTTTCACAATAATTCTAAGACCTCATTTGCCTTATCTCACTGTGTTAATATTTACACTGATGTTGCAGAAGCAACTGGGTAACTGCTGGCAACTTAGCACAGATTGACTGTGGCACAAAACTGATTTTACAGGTATTTTGTAGATACTGCTTGCACTTTTATGCACTCAAATAAAAAAGTTTCTCTTTGAGAATGTCTTCAATGAAGTAGTACAAAAAAATTTTTCTCAAGATTTTATTTATTTATTTTTAGAGAGAGGGAAAGGGAGGGAGAAAAAGGGGGGGTGAAACATCAGTGTGTGGTTGCCTCTAGTGTACCCCTACTGGGGGACATGGCCTGCAACCCAGGTGTGTGCCCTGACTGGGAATCAAACCTGCGATGCTTTGGTTCACAGGCCCATGCTCAACCCACTGAGTACACCAGCCAGGGCTTTAAAAGAAAAAAAAATTGTTTTTTTTAAAGATTAAATCTTGTACCTCAATTAAGAAAGACTGGATTATTTCTTACTTTGTGCTAGGAATTTTGCCATGTGTTACAGAAAATACTGTGAAAGGGCATGTGGCATAATTATTGCCCTATAAGAAGTTTAGAGCCTGATTAGGAAGGCAAAACTATGTAAAAATAGTGATACTTAACAGCAAACATAAACATGCTCTGTGTAAATATTCTATTAGTAATTTAGAGAATTTAAAATTCAGAGAGGTTACTGTGAAAACATAGAATTTGAAGTGGGCTTTGAATATGTAGAGTTTGAATAGACAGAAAAGAGGGCATCCCAAGGGCAAAGAATAGGATGTGAAGGGCCTGAAAGTGCAATTGAAATGGTGGGAGAGAGAACTGACCTTTTGTTGAATTACAGAGAGTAATATTAGGTAAAATGAAGCAAACTTTTGGAGTGCTTTAAAGCTGGGTATAGGAGTTTGCATTGATAAGGTAGTAAATAGGTACCATAGGCATCACTTGGTTTATATAGGGGTATGATCTCATTAAGTTTTCTTGAATATTTAATTGCTATATTAGTACACAGGATTTAAATGGGTGATTTGGGTTAAGCCACACTGAGGGCTTAGTCTACCACATGTTGTAAATAGGCACCAAGTTTTATTGTTTTACCCTCTTAAGTGCAGTGAGAGCAAGGATGTGTCTGTCTTGTTCACCTTAGTATCTCCAGGATCTCTTTGGATATTTTTCTATATATTGCTCTTCTTTAGAGGATGTTATTGAGCTTATATGACCTTTGATTTGGTGTGTACCATAGGATGAAATACTGGACACTTGTATCAACTATACACTTATATCAGCAGCCTACCTGCTTTTGTCCTTTTATCTATCACTATTGTGACCTGGGATAGATAATTTGGGATATTTTGGTGACCTCTTAATTCCTTTGTTAGCAAGGTAAATGACATGATGAAGGAGTGTGGCCACTTTTTTTCTCTGATCTCAAAGTTAAGTCTAAAGGTAACACAAAAAAACAGTTGTCTTTTTGTGTCATATTTGGGACTTTATTGAGGGAATGATATTACTGTATTAATAAAAGCAATAAAGTGGTTAGGTCTACCATATTTTCCTAATTATTAATCTATAAGTCAATCCTTTAATAGAGAAATGGTTATATTATATAAATTTAAAAAGTAACTTTTCAGAGAGAGTACTTGTGCCAAATATTCAGACTTATTATCTTTATATCAAATATGAATTTGAATTTAATTATCATATAATTAATGTGACTAAGTTTCACAGGGGATGTGTATATCTCTTATAGGAAGCTTTTGTCCAGTGATCGAAATCCACCAATTGATGACTTAATAAAATCTGGAATATTGCCTATTTTAGTCCATTGTCTTGAAAGAGATGACAAGTAAGTACATTATTTTAAGAAATAATTTAAGATGTATGTTTTGCAGAAGATAAGATTTTCTAGTAATTAATTTGATCTTTAAATTAAAAAAAGTCCTACTAAATGGGGTTGAAAAGACAAAGTAGAAAACAATGCAAGGTGTGTTGATACCAGGAGATGAAAGTGAAAGCCAAAGAGGAGCTTGAGAATGGCACATGTAACTTTTAAACTTTGAAAACTGGCAAGAAGTAGTTTGGCCAGATAGGTACTTGAGAAAACTGTTGGGGTAGTAATGTGTAGGTATCTTATTAAAGAGTTCTTACTAAAAAATAAGGATACCTGAGCAGGTTGTATCCCTTTTACACTGAAGAGAAATTTTAAATAGTCATTGGAAGTTTAATAGAAGTTCTGGATGCGTCGATACCTCTTGAAGCAAACTATTCAGTGTTTTTATAATGCTCTAGAAGGGAGGAAGGGTTTGTAGATATTTGGGCCAATGTAAAGTCCCTTCTGTTTAAAATTATTTGTTTTTTGTAGTCCTTCTTTACAGTTTGAAGCTGCATGGGCTTTGACAAACATTGCGTCTGGAACCTCTGAACAAACTCAAGCAGTAGTTCAGTCCAGTAAGTTGGTTAACAGACAAAATTGTGATACTTTTTTAAAGATGTTAGTAAAAATAGTCATTCTACTTAAAAGAATAAAACTTTATACCATAAAAAAATAGCTATTCAATTACATAAGATAGTCGAAATAGGCCAACTTAGGTATGTTACTTGGATCATCTTGTACCAATAACTGGCATTTTCTATTTCCAAAAATTCATTTGATTCAAAATGACATTTCCTAATTATAGTAGCAGATTACATTATTGTAATTAGACTTTATTTGTCGGACATTATAGACATAAAGGTGCTTTTCCCATACTGCCTCTAGGCCTGTTTTAATGATATTTCTATCATATGTTTCAGAGAAATCTTTTGTAAGGTGGTCCTGTTCAAAGGATAACTTCACATTTTTTTCATTGTTTTTTAATAAGATTGCTTTTTCTTTATTGTTTCAAGAAGTAAGAAATCATTATTGGAAGTAATAACCTGAGTGTATTTTTTTTCTAAATACTACTTGATTCTTCTACCAAAGAAATAATTTTTTTATGCAACTGCCAAAAATTAATTTTAAGGAAGGTGTATAAGCTTTTAGTGTATAAGCTTTTACACTTGTCTGAACTTGTTAAAATCTTAGGCACCAATTTCTACATGATTTTGAAGGGCAACAAAAGTGTTATCTGAGTAAATATTTCATTGTAGACACTTGTAATATTACATAGAAAGGACATTCAATAATCACATTAAGTCTTAATAAAACTGGTTTAATGTTGGGTTCAGATAGTTTTATTTTTGTCCTTTTAGGGGTTTTGTTAATGTTTTGTATAGTTGACTATTCAGTAATTTTTTTAAAGATTTTATTTATTTATTTTTAGAGAGAGGGAAAGGGAGGGAGACAAAGAGGGAAAAAAAAATATCATTGTATGAGAAAAACATTGATAAGTTGCCTCTCAAATGCCCCCAACTGGGGACCTGGCCTCTGCAACCCAGGTATGTGCCCTGACTGGGAATCAAACAGCAACATTTCAGTTCATAGACTGGTGCTCAATCCTCTGAGCCATACCAGCCAGGGCTGACTATTCAGTAAATTTTATATAATCTCAAGACAATGTCTTAATCCCTTATTCTTTTCCCTTTCTATTTATGTACTCCTCAAAGATTAGAAAAGAGACCTAGAATTTGTTTTACCAATGCTAGTGTTTCTTGATATACCAAGAATAATGGATAAATTACTTTTTATTAAAAGTAAGTACGATCGAAATATATTTACCCAAATAGAATTTTTGAGGCTTCCAGCCAAGATGGAGGCATATGTAGATGCATTGTGCCTCCTCGCACAACCAAGATAGGGACAACAACAATTTAGAAACAGAATAACAACCAGAACTAACAAAAATTGAATTGTATGGAAGTTGGACAGCCAGGGAGTTAAAATAGACACATTCATCCAGACCAGTAGGAGGGGCGAAGTCGGGCCAGGCGAGGGACGCAGAGCGGAGAGCAGAGCAACTGCGACAGTGTGCAGGACTGCAGCAGGCGGACCCTGGGTGCACAAGCGGCGGTGCCTGGCGGGGCCCTGGCCAGGGAGTGGTGACCAGCAGACCCAGCGAGGCGGCCATTGTGAAGCAAGGCACTGTGCACAACTCAGGGTCCCAGCACCGGGAAATAGAGATTTGGGTCACTGACTGAGGAGGAAGGTCCGCCAGGTGCACAGGCCCACCCACACGGGAATTGGCGCCAGAGGGGCCCAGTTGGCTCGCAGAATGCGGCAGAGGGGTCTGGGATCCCACAAAGAGTGGAGCAAGCGCCAGTGTTCCTTCTCAGACCCCGCCCCCACGTACAGCGTCACAACCCAGCAACTGGGGTGCCCCGCCCTGGTGAACTCCTAAGGCCCCGCCCC
>JAPYXV010003710.1:0-11999 GCA_028533065.1 Trachops cirrhosus
AAGTTGGTGTTCGAGTTTCATTTTTTTGCATGTAGTTGTCCAGTTCTCCCAACACCATTTGTTGAAGAGGCTATTGTGACTCCATTTTATGTTGCTGCCCCCTTTGTCAAATATTAATTGACCATAGAGATTTGGGTTTATTTCTGGGCTGAGCTGGTCAGAAAAGTCCTCTTTAAGGAAAAACATTTAAGTGAATACCTAACTTTGGAGATAGTTCAGTCATTCAAAGCTCTGGGGAAAAAAGGAAGGAGACAACAAATGCCAAAGCTGTGGGATGAGTAGGGTTTGGGGAAGTGTGAGCAGTAGAAAGAAAGTGAGGGTGACTGGGGCAGAGTGAGCAAGGAGAGTGGTAAGGAAAATGTTAAGAGAGCTGGATCACCAACAGCCTTGAAGGCCATGCTAAGAATTTCATATTTTATTCTTTAATGGTCCTAATAAAATTGTGTAGGCCTTCGCCTATGGAAGTGATGCTAGGGAGCTTCCTGAGAAAAGCTGTTTTGAAAAGCTTAGGAAACTCTGGTTGTTTTTGGAGCAATGGAAATAGTGTTACATTGTTCTCAGCCTAAATATACACATTCAGGGTGCAGTCAACTACAAATCAAGAAGTTAAACATTTGCTTAATAAATAAAGTGAAACTTTAAGAACATTCTGTATATGATCTTAGCTGTATCAGAACTAGGCTTTAGCCTGGTATTTCGAACCTACCTTCATTTCTGATGAGCACCCAAAACATGTTCCACTGAAGATTCTAGTGCCCTTGGGCGAGAAGTAGGAAAGTTGGTTCAATTCTTGTCCTAATCCCAGTTAAGAAAAAAAAAATTCAGAATCTCCATACTCCCCCAAACAAGAAGATTTTGTCCAATTATTCTTTAGTTTATAACACACAAAGAATAGATGTTTGTAGAATATCCAAATATAATGTATTATGGTGTTCTTTTCATACTGCATCCAATTTTTATCAAGTTGAGCATCTATGCTCTAACCCTATGAACTAACCAGATGAGAATCTTTTACAAACTGTGCTGCGTCTGACGTTCTATCACCTTATATCCCTCATGTAGCTGTCAATATATAATACAGCCCTACAGAAATGGAACCTTGTGGAATGATTAAAGGAGGTAATAGTCCTTAGGCCACATGTCAGGAGACCCTCATTCAAGACCCAGCTCTGTCTCTGTCCTGTTAAATAACCTGAGCATGTCATCTGGCCTTTCTGGCTCTTCTCCTCACCCCACTCTTCACTCATACAGTGTGAAAATTATATCAGCTCATCAGTGAGCTTCTTTTCAGGAGCTAGCATCTATCCATAAAATTGGCTATACCCGAAAAGAGGAAGAGTTGGTCCTTAGCCAAATTGTGAGGAAGAAAAACCATCACCATTACCTGACCTCCCATTTTTGTACTGTCACCCCAAATGTGCAAATCTCCAAATGTGGCACTTCTAACATTATTCATTTAATAGAAAAGTACTCTAGTGAGCTTTCCCAGACTCATATGATGCAGGTGATAATCCCATCTCTGTAGGGAAGTTTGTCTGGGAGAACTTTAATATTTATGTGGGTGTCAGAGCTAGGAATACTCCATGCTTCCCCACTGGGGTGGTTGTCATCCCCAATCAAATTTCTTTCTCCTTTTTTCCATTTTACATTTTCTTCTTTCCTACTCATCTCTCTTATTTTATTTAGCGAACCAATAATGACTGTAGACAAGGTTCAGTTCAGTGGTCCCCAGCCATACTGATGGATGAACATGATGAAGCTTATCATTGTTGAAGGTGAGAACTGGCCTAAGGATGTTAAGATGCCATAGAGAGACCCAGGTCAGCTAGTCTGCATGTCCACCCATGGAATAAAACTGGAATTTGCTGAAAAACATTCCTTACGTCACCAATAAGCCATTTCCTGTCCCACCACTAGTCACTACAGTTCATGACTGGTTATTTTTCCTACTCATTGTAAGATGGTGAATTTAATCAATTAATTTCCACAGCATTATTGAGATAAAATTAACATATAACATTGTGTAAGTTTAAAGTGTACAATGTAGTGATTTTATGTGTATATATATGTTGCAAAATGATTACCACAATAAGGTTAGTTAACATATCTGTCATCTCACATAGTTATAATTTTTTTGTGTGACAAGAACTTTTAAAATCTACTCTCTTAGCAACTTCCAATATATAATATAGTATTATTAAATACAGTCATCATGATGTATATTACATCCCAAGAATTTATTTATCTTATAGCTGGATGTTGGTACCCTTTGACCACACTTACTCCTTTCCCCCACACCCTACCTCCTACCCCTGGCAACTACCAGTCTGTTCTCTGCTTCTATAACTTCAGGGGATTCTTGGATTCCACGTATATATGAGATTATATGGTATTTGTCTGTCTGACTTAATTTTACGTAGCATACTGCCCCCTAAGTTTATCTGTGTTTTCATAAATGGCAGAATTTCTAAAGCTGAACAATATTCCATTGTATATGTGCACCACATTTTCTTTATCCATTTATCCATCAGTGGACACTTAGGTTGTTTCTGTGTTTTGGTGGTTGTCAGTAATGCAGTGAACGTGGGGGTACTCTGTCTCTTTGAGATGGTGATGTCGTCTCCTTAGGATGAATACCCAGAAGAGGAATTGCTGAGTCATATGGTAGTTCTAGTTTTAATTTTTGAGGACTATCTATACTGTTTTCCATAGTGTTTGTACCAATTTACATTAAAGTTAGTCAATTTTATACTGAATGTCCACTCTGTTTTTTGATGTTTTAAATAACCAGGCCAAGCCACCCATGCTCCATGCCCCAGGTGGTTCAGGAAAACAGACCTCATACCAAGGGAATTACTCAGGACTTCCCTCTTCCTGTTTGTATGTGACTTGCTCAGATGGTTCTCATTTCCTAGTCCCATGCTGGATAACTTCAGAGTCTCTGTCTAGTCAGAAACCCAGTGCCTGGAATCATCTGATGAGGGTTGAGAAGGATGTCAGGCATACTTGTATGGTAGAGAGATGGATTTCCCAACTTGAACTTGAAAATAGTTTCTTGTGCTTTCTAGTTACTTCACTGCACATTAGTGTTTTTAAATGGAATGTTTAAACACTAATAGCACAGCTATTACTATGCTGTGTCATTTTAGTCATAAATTCCTATATTAATGCATAAAATTGGACTTGAAAACAACTCTCTAAAACACGGGGCAAAACTGTTTGCCTGTATCTAGATCCCAGAGACCTGGGCCTTTCTAGTAAAAGGGCTGTTATATTATCACCTCCATATTTACCTGCCATACTTTTCAGCAGATAATTTGTTCCAGTTCAATATTATTATTATTATTACTTTCAACCAATTCATATATCTGAAGGAACAATAAAAAACTGTCACAAATCAGTTTCTAAGAGAAAGAAGAACTGGCAGATTTTGGTTCAGGTAGAAAAATAACCTGGTAATAAGAAGATACCAAATAAATCAAATCTAGACAATTCATTACTATCTATAGGGCTCTCTCTGTTGATGGAGAGAAAAAAAACTTTAAACAGGCTCATTTCCTGACTCTAAAGTCATTGTGAAAATGTTTGTGACATGCCTATAAAATAAATTTATTTATTTTTAAAAGCTGTATTAGAATAGGGTAACAGAAATGGACTAAAATTATTTGTGACAGAAATACAGATTTAAGAATCTTCTAGGGTAAAAGTAAGTATAGGGTAATGTATGCATATACATTTTATATGCAATGTGTTAAAATAAGTAGAGGGGTATTCTACATGATAGGATTGATAAAACTGTATTGGACATGGTCAACTAGATTAGAGACACTTTAACATAAGTTTAGGTAAAAGAATGCATTCATTTATCATTCACTCATTTATTGAGGTAGGTGCTGGGATGTGTTGCCCAAACTTTCTCCTTTAGATTTGAAGTCCTCACTTCTGTACTTGCCCTGAGTGTTGGCTGTTAATGGGTTACAGTTGATGCTTCTTCAGAACTTGCTCTGGCTGAAGGAGCTGCCTCACCCAAAATTAATTCCCAACGTTCCCTGGGGTGGCCTACTTGCAGTGTGTGGTCCATGTGGAACAAGGAGGCTGAGCCCCATAGATAGTCTCCATTGAGAGCATCTCTGAAGGACCATCCTAGTTGCATTGCACCTGAGTCATAGTTCAACTCAGTCCTCTGTCCACTGTCATTCTCCTCACTCTGTTACATGTGTTTTTACTAAGACTACTCCCTATAAACTTCCTGAGAACAAATCTCTGCCTCAGAGTCTGCTTCCCAGGGACAATGAATGACCTTATCCATCAAATAATTTTGAGTACATATTATGTGCCAAGCCTGGTTCCAGAAGCTGGGAATATACTATTATACTGGTGAATAAGACAGAAAAGGTTCTTGCTCTCATAGGCCTGTAATCTAGTGGTGTGTGTGTGTGTGAGAGAGAGACTGACAATAAAATTTCAAATAGTGATAAATGCTATCAAGGACATAAGAGAAGATAAAGTGTTTGGCTCTTGGCTCTTGCTGGTGTGTATGTGTGTGTTCATGTGTGCACACAGGTTTCCAAGGAATTTCACATTGAAGAAGTGATTATTTCTGCTGAGAGACCTGAGTAACAAGGAAGAGCTCGGAGAGTCAGAAATGGTATTCAAAGTAGATACAAGAGGGACTTTGATGACTTACATTTTGGTTAGTAATGGGGATAAATGAAGAGAGCATTTCAAGGTTGGGTTCCTGTCCACTCTCCAACTTTACCCCTTTTTCTTCAAATCACATCATTTCAGTTCATTGCCTCACTTTCCATTCTAACCCAGCTTGCCCCATCTTCAGGGCATCAGGTTTGAGGTTCCCTCTGCCTGGATGCTCTTCTGCCATCTCTATCCAAGTGTCTTGCTCATCTTTTCCATCAGTGCTCAAAAGAGACCACCTCCAAATAGCCCTTCCTTAACCACTCCTTTTATTTGCTATCACATAGCTTTTATCACTGTGCTCACTTTATTGGTTTGTTTTGCTGTTCATCTCCTCCACTAGAATGTTTGCCCTGAGAGAGCAGATAATTTCTATGTCTTTTAAAAATCTAGGAACCATATAGTGAGTTACAGATATTTTCCTGGGCTCTGGGGGTATATAGCAATGAAGGAAACAGACCAAAATCCTTGCCCGCTGGCCCTGGAACTAATGTTATAGTGGGAGGAGACACATGATAAAGGAGATAATACATTAGCCTATATTAGATGGTAATAAGTCCTATGAATAAATTAAAGCAGAGAAAGAGAATGGAGGCTCAATTGAAGGGGGTTGTAATTTTAAATAGGGGGTCAGGGATGGCTTCACTAAGGAGGTGACATTTGAACAGAGGCTTGAAGCATGGGAGGAAGCAAGTCAGGAAGCTATTCAATGAGGAGGGAACTCTATATGCAAAGTAAACATGACACAGTCCCTCAGTAGCACACACTTCTACTTAAAGAAGGCTAATTTTCTTCATTCTTGTGCCTTGTTTTGTGACTTACATTATCAGTGGATATTCCAAAAGAAAATTCTGCTCCCCTGGAGAGTCAGTTTGCTTCACTGTTCAAAGTGGAAAATCAGTTCTCCATCCTAAGACTTGGAGCTGTTAACCTTTGCAGGTTGTTGTTTCTAAGGGCATCTGGGACAAAGTGTTTTGTCTTATTTGTACCTACTTCTAGAAAATAACTCAAAGACAGGCCCTCCTGATAGAATTCTTAATGATACAATCTCAAAAAGCTCAACATTCATTTTAACATTGTAAAATAAATTGCTCACCATGTGATGTAAAATTCAGTCGTTCTCCTTCTTTCTTAACCACTAAGTATTTCTGAAAGGATTTTATTACTCTTTATTAGTGGAATACAAACTGAACAATAAATGACACTACCAAATCTAATGGGTTTCCCTAACCTTCCTATTCAATTCTCCCAGTCAGTGGCTTAGGGATATAATTGTCTCTGATTAAAAAGTTTGTTTTTTTGCCCTGGCCGGTTTAACTCAGTTGGTTGGAGCATGGTCCTGTAGCAGAAAGGCTTTAATCCCTGGTCAGGGCACATACTTAGGTTATGGGTTGAGTCCTTAGTTGGGGCAAGTACAAGAGGTAACCATCAATGTTTTACTCGTGCATTGATGTTTCCCTCTCTCTCTTCTTCTTCTCTCTCTCTAAAATCATGCATACAATAAGCATGTCCTCAGGTGAAGATAGAATGAAAAAAAAAGTTTTGGTTTTTCATTTATAGCCAGTTTGGTAAATTAGGTATGGAGAGCTCTTGAATCCTTGTCACAGGAAAATAATGGGAGGAACAGGAAAGGGAACCAAATGAAGGCTCCAAGGGTTTTCTTCAAGTATTGGAAGGAGTTTCTTGGGATGACTCTACAGTTTTTCTATACTTTATGAAAATGCAGAATTAGGACAAACTGTTGGGATCTTTGCCCAACCAGATTTTAGCTCAACAAAGGAGAATCATTTTAAAAGTCCTAACTGACATTCCAATAGAATTGCTTGCCTCTGAATTTCTCACTGCTGAACGCACTTAAGCAGAGACTGGATTAAATCTGCCAGCAATGTGAAGGAAGTGTTTTTGTATCAGATGTTGAGTTGAGTTAGATGAACTCAAACTCAAGAGTCCTGTTTATGCTAAGCTTTTGTGATTCTGTGGCATGAGATGAAGACTGTGATTCAGTTTATTTGTGAATTGGAACTCTCAGGATAGGACCAATGGTCTTGCTAGTTTCCTTCCTTCCTTCCTTTTTTCCTTCCTTCCTTCCTTCCTTCCTTCCTTCCTTCCTTCCTTCCCTCTTTCTGCCTTTTCTTTTCTTTTCTTTTCTTTTCTTTTCTTTTCTTTTCTTTTCTTTTCTTTTCTTTTCTTTTCTTTTCTTTTCTTTGTCTCTTTCTTTTCTTTGTCTCTTTCTTTTCTTTTGTCTCTTTTGTGGAAGGACCTGAGGTTACTGAAAGGTGAAATGAGAAGATGAATTTAATGGAATAATGTCTCTTTGACATCTGCCTCAGACAGTGACAAAGTATCAGTCTCGGGTGTAAAGAGAATGGCATTCTCCAAGCAGCAGGGGACCCAGGAGGGCAACAAGTCATCACAGATTCATGCAGCTGCTGCCTCTGGTACTTTAATCTTCTTCACATGACAGCAAAATGACCTTACTGCGAATTTATGGAAAGACTAGCATCGCCCCCCACCCCGCAAAAAGAACAAGATTCCCAACTGCCCCTCTTTAAAATTTTTTATATTTTATTATCACAAATTTGACTTTACAGAAAAACAATCTCATAAACTTTAATTTACAGGAGGAAAGAGTGATGTCGTGGAAAGAGCATTAGGGCTTCAATCTCGGATCTTCCCTGGCAGTAGATCTATTACTGTTAATTCAGTCTGCTTCCCCCAGACTGAGGGGAGGATTGCACTTCTCCATGATATTAAAGTTGGGCTTGCTTGGCCAATGGACTATGAGTGGAAGTGACATGAGTCATTTCTGAGCAGAAGCTTGAAAAAGCCAGTTTCTTCATGCGGTTCTCTTTTTCTTCAGCCACAACTCTAGGTTAGTGGTCCCAAGGAGCTGCTTCATCCACCTGGGTCGCAGAATAAAGGCGATGCAGAGGAGAGCCACAGCTGGCTGTGATGATCATGTTGCAAGAGTGAAGAAACATCCTTTGTGGTAAGCCACTGAGATTGGAGGGATTATTTGTTATTGCGGCATAACTGAGAGCATCTTGACCTATACAGAAATATATTAGCTATGCAATAGCTAAGAGATAATGTAAGTTTGTTAATGATCATGGTAATCATAATAATTATACTAAGAGCCCACATGAATCAGTATTTTTATGTGTGAGGCATTGTGTTCAGAACTTTATTTTTCACAGTCATTTTGATGGAATATGTATTAGTAACATAATATATTTTATATACAAGGAAACTGAGGCAGAGAGTTCAAATAACTTGCCAAGGTCACATAGCTAGTTACTCACAATGTTACTGAAAAGGATTTGATCTTGGTTATGACCAAGTCCAGAATCCAGCAGTTTCTCAGGCAATTTCCTGAGTTGTCATTCCTCTTCATTGTTCCAGTTCTCAAACTTCTCATCTGTAAAATGAGGGTGGCAATACCCTTCTCTTGATGCTGTTTTGAGGAAAGACCCAGATAGAGAAAAGGCATTCTGGTTTTCCATCTGCTTACCAGGATAATGGAGGCAGAATCTCAGAAAGATCCCAGAAGGTGGTTGGCTGTTGGACGTTGAAACTAGTAGTAAGTTTCCCTTGTTTGACCTCTTTTGGCCATACATGAAAGCAGAGATTCAGTATGATCTGATCAACCACTGGGCAGGCTGTGATCAGCCACAGTAGCTCCAGAACGGCTGTGGCAAGATGAAAGTCCAGGATGGAAGCTCAGTTATGACAAGGCCTCGAGAAAAGTGGTGTGATGTCAGTGTTGCTGGGGCGGTTGGGCATAAAGGGACCAAAGAAACTTCTTTCCCTATATGGATCTGAATGAAAACATGAAACACACCGGGAAAATGCTCCAGAAAATCTAACAAACAACCTGGTCTGGTTAGTTCATGAAACAGTAAGTGGATTGAGAATGTCATAACAGACCACAAAATGACCACAGAATTAACTGGGCACAGCTTTTTGCCAGATTGTTGAGATATCAGCTATTCTTTCTGAAACCATCTGAAAAATACTATATCCTACTTGGAATTTTCAGAGCCCCAGGGAGAAAATTGAGAGTGACTCTTAAGTTCCGTCTATTCTGACACTAAGAGATTTCCTCACAAAACTGGTCATTTCCTTCGTTTTCTTTTGTAGAATTACTATGTACATATGGAGTTTGTTCTACCCATGATGTAACTGAAATGGTCCTTTCTAGCAGGAGTTTATAATAGTTTCATGATTAATCCCCTTTGTCTTAGGGGGTTTTTTTGGAAGAAAGATATTATTATTAGATTGGGCTCAAAGTAAGCAAAATTAATTACCTATCATATGATAGTAATTCAACATACATATGATAATGTATGTTGAATATGATATTATGATGCATAATATCAAGTGTGTGTGTATAGGGAGAGGGTAATAGAAAAAATGAGAAAGAGGGGAGAAAATCTAAATATAACATTCATTGATCTTTTTTTTGTGGTAACTTTAACATCAATATACCCATTTCAGTTCTTTGACAGAAGTACCTGTGGAGAGCAGGACCAGTAAAATGGCATTGGTCCGATTAAGATAGTATAAAGTATATAAAACAAAGTGGAGTCACATGTCAACTAAAATGGCTGTCAGTCAGCCATGACACTTTGGTTCAAGAAGAAAATTACCTAAGTCAGAGTAAACACATCCGGCAAGGAGGAAAGTCTGCCTACATGGTAAGGCAGACATGTCTGGCAAGGAGACACATTTAAGATACCTGCCCATGTGGTCAGAGCAGCTGTGTCTGCAGAGCGGGACCACCCACAGATAGACTCCTGGGCAAATTCCACACTTGCCAGCAGGGGTATCAAGCAGAACAGCCATGTACACCCATAGGCTCCTGGGCGAATTCCCTACTTGGCATTGGGGGTGCCAAGACATTTATTGAAAAGACCCAGAAGGGTGGAGTGCACCTCTTTCAAGGTATAATTGAGGCCGGTTCCAGACCACTGCTGAGACAGCCGCGCTCCACACACCAGAGTGCTGCTCCAGGCCGCGCTGATCTGCTTTGGCACTGGCCGCCGGAGACTCTGCCTGACTGGACTGAGGACCTCCCTGCCCTGCTGCCCACCTGGTTCCAGAGGTCCTTCCTTGTAAGACACTGACAACTCCCTTCCCCACCATGCTGTCTCCTGGACCTGTGGACTGAGACTCTGGGACTGGGGTTTGTTACCCCCCACTGATTGCTGTGTATATGTGTGTGTGTGTTATATCCCTCTTAGATTGTTAGAGTGTGAGTAGGATATTAATGTATGTTGATGTTCTACTTTGAGCGAGCCTGCATTCAATGAAAGCTGAGGGAATAGCATAGTTACTGTGTGTGACTCTTGTCTATTCCTTGGTGCCAGGCTGCTCAGCAGGCAGCTAGCAGAGCAGTTGTCAAGCTGACTTACAGGAAAGACTATATTGCGAACAGATGCCCATGACAGTACCAGGGTCACAGTTGATGAATATATGTAAGGGAAGGGGGCTCAGGATGAAGGAAGCAGTAGGGGAAGAATTTTCAACTTTCTCTGAATGGCAGTAAAGATTGTGGTTTTGTTGTTTCTGTTTTTCACCCTCTTCTCATTTTCTTCCTATTCCTCTTCTCCTCCTTCACCTTCCTTTTCTTTTTTTAATAGTGAAATATCCATAAAATTTCTTATCTTAACTATTTAAGTGTACATTTCAATGACATTAAGTACATTCACATTGTTGTATCACCATCATTGTCATCTGTCTTAAAAACTTTCCTCACTTAGCAAAACTGAAACTCTGTACCCATTAAATGATAACACCCCATTTCTTTCCTTTCCCCTCCCCCACCCCCTAACAACCACCATCTACTCTCTCCCAATGAATTTGACTTTTCTAGGTACCTGACATAGTGGAATCATATAGTATTTGTCCTTTTGTGACAGGCTTCTTTCATTTAGCATAATGTCTTTTTTAAAAAAAGATTTTATTTATTTATTTATTTTCAGAGTGAGGGTCAGGGAGGGAGAACGAGTGGGAGAGAAGTATTGATGTGAGAGAGAAACATCAATCTGTTGCCTCTCATACATACCCTGACCAGGGACTGAACCTGCAGCCCAGGCATGTGCCTTAACTAGGAATTGAACTGGTGACCGTTCACTCTGAGGGATGACACCCAACCTCCTGAGCCACACCTGTCAGGGCAGCATAATATCTTGAGTGTCCATGTGTGTTGCAGCATGTGTCAGAATTTCTTTCCTTTTTAAAGGCGGAATAACATTCCATTTTATGTATGTGTGCATCACGTTGCGCTTATCCCTTCATCTGTGGATGGACACTTGTGTTGATTCCACCTGTTGGCCATTGTGAATAATGCTCCTATGCACACAGGTGTATAAATATCTGAGTCCCTGCTTTCAGTTTTTGGGGGGTACATACCCAGAAGTGGAATTGTGAGATTATATGGCAATTCTGTTTTTAATTTTTTAAGGAATTGCCATATTGTTTTTTATAGTAGCTGCACCAGTTTATATTTCCCCCAGCAGCACTCAGAGTTCTAATTTCTCCACATCCTTGTCAACACTTGTTATTTTTCAGTTTTTTTTGTTTGTTTAATAATAGTCATCCTAGTGGATATGAGGTAGTAGCTCATTATGGTTTTGATTTGCAATTCTCTAATGATTAGTAATGTTGAATATGTTTTCACATACTTATTGGCCATTTGTATCTTACTTTGGAGAAGTGTCTATTCAAATTCTTTGCTCATTTTTAAATTGATATGTTTGTTGTTTTGTTGAATTGTAGGGCTTTTAATATATTCTGGCTATTAACCCCTCGTCAGATCAATGATTTAAAAATAGTTTCCCCCATTCGATGAGTTGTCTGTTCACTCTATCGATAGTGACCTTCATGTGCAAAAGTTTTAAATTTTGCTGTAGTCCAGTTTATCTATTATTTTCTTATGTTGCATGTACTTTGGTATCATATTCAAGAAATCATTGCCAAATCCAATATAAAGCTTTCCCCCTGTTTTCTTCTAAGAGTTTTATAGTTTTAGCTCTCAATTTTAGATCTTTGCTTCATTTTGAATTAGTTTTTGTATTGCCTTCTTTTTTTTTTTTTTTTTTTTTTCTTTTTTAATTTTTATTTTAGTTTATTCAGTACAGTTTCTATCCTTTATTCCCTTTCCAGCCCACCCACCCATTCCTCCCCTCCTCCCTCCCCTTTCCAACACCCCTAGTTTTGACCATGTGTCCTCTATATTTGTTCCTGTAAACCCTTCCCTTCTCCCCTGAAATTCCCTCCCCTCTCCCCTCTGGTCACTGACAACT
>JAPYXV010003711.1:0-11999 GCA_028533065.1 Trachops cirrhosus
GATCCCATTTGTTTATTCTTTCCTTTATGTCCCTTGCTCTAGGGGACATGTCAGTAAAAAAGTTTCTGCGTGCAATATCTGAGATTTTCCTGCCTATGTTCTCCTCTAGGACTTTAATTGTTTCACGGTTAATATTTAAGTCTTTTAATTTGACAATCTAAAGGAAAAGAGGTCAGTGCCCCTGACTAAATAGTCAGGTATTACATGCTTTAAAAATTTTTGCAGCTCAATGGTTAAAATCACTGCTTTAAACCATGCACTTATACCATGTTTATGAGAATAAGGGACCAACATAAAAAAGAGATCTAGAGTTTTATGCATTTATAGTATCATCGCTTGAAAAGTTTTCTGAAATTACTTCTCAGGAATACGTCAGGATCATTCTTAGAGCAACATTAATTCTACCCAGACAGGGAAAATTTTTGGGCATGGAAAAAAACATCTACTAGTATTCATTTACATAGTTACTGCTTGGGAAAAGGGGACACACTTTATAGGCTATAGCATCATACAGAACCTCTGTACTGAGTTAATTTCATTATATAGATAATTTTATTGCCTGACTTAAAACTCACCTGGGCATTCAGAGATCAGGCAGTACTTTGTCTTTATAACTGGAAAGAGAAAATTGGTTTCATTTTTAAGCTCTATTAGCCTGTAACGCCTGTCTCTGGTATTTTTCTTCTTCAAGTTATAACAGTAATTCTCACGTCATTCATCAACTTCTGTGCAGGAGGCGAGGGCCATATTGATCACTCTTCACACATTGAAAACACATGCTCTCTTACCAGCAGGGGGTTCCTGGCAAGTTAATCTGTTTACTTTCTCCAGAATCACATTGCCATGGATCCGATGGCATCGTCGATAAACTGCTGCGTGTCCGTGCCCACGTGTTATGAACAGCACTGACGAAATAACTATGGCTCTCACGTGCATACAGCAATATGTATCTCTATGCTTAAGCTTCACTTATTTTCCAAAAACAGTCCTCAGTGTGGCTGTATTTCTGCATCTACTTTAAAATCCTACACAGTATTCAAAATTTATCAATGTACTGTTTTGAGAATGCTCCTTTTTAAAAAAGTGATGAATAAATGATGATCTCTGTAACTCATACTTGAAATCACAAAGTCAAGCCCATATTCAAATCCCAGAGAGAACAGCCTTCTAGGATAATCCTGCAGTTTGCCATTTACATCAAATGATTCAATTGAGTTGGCATCTAGAAGGAGCTATTGGTGAAGCAGTTATTTTACACCACTGATGGATTCTAGGTTAAGAGACGTGGGGGAGATATTCAGGGCTGGCTTTCGTCGAAGAAGTTGTGCTATTACCTGAATAGTCTGAACTGACGGAGCAAATACTATTTTCTTCTCCCTTAGACCGAATGAGATCTTTAAAATGGGTTCGATTTACAGGATGAATATGTCCCTTATTTTCCGATATCCCACTGAGATGATATTTAAAAATTAGGAGGAAAAAAGGACATAAATTTGGGATCAGAAAGAAGCAAACTGGTACACGTTTATGAGAATCATCTTTATTAAGCACATGGGAGAAGCATCAGTAAATTTCGCCACTAAAAATTACGGAGCCTCCCACCTTTCCTGGAGACACACAGTCTTCTTATGCCACCTCTGGTTTCCTGCTTTCGATAGAGACAGAGATACAAAAACACTCTTAATGCTATAATAAGAAAAAAAGGCACAGAGTGTTTAAACAAGAAGTTAAATATTTTAATACAATTTCTAGAAAGAATCAAAGAAATAAAAGGAAAAATTTTTTTCAATGACATAACAGAACAAAGTTCCAGGAGCTGAAAAGAGACACACACCCTTAAAATGAAAAGCTGCACAAAACGCTAAGCAAGACAAATTTTAAACACAAGCACGTCATTACCCAGCATGCATCGTGAAATTCTAGAACATAGAATAAGGAGAGGATCCTAAAAGCTTATTGGTAATGAGAAGAATCTTCCCAAATAAAAGAATGAACGTAACACATACAAAATTTAGCAGCAAAAGAGAACGCTAACCTGCAGCAGAGTACGGCTTTGAAGTTCTGGGGAGAAGTGACTTTGAACTTGATTTCCACGCCCCCCTAGCCTCCTGGAGTCCCTTCTGCCAACCACAGGAGCAGCGTGTCTCTGCAGACGCAAGTCAGGCCACGGCATTTTGTGTTTCGAGTCCTCTGTGGCTCCCGGCTCACCGAGGGTAAGCCCGAGCCTCCCCAGGGCCCGGCAGTCCTGCGCTGTGGGTGACCGCTTCACAGGGCTCCCGGGACCCCCCCACCTCCAGCCACATGGATGGCCCTGTCCGCACTGCCCTTACTCCTGCCAAGCATGCATCTGATTCAGGTCCTTGCCCTTAGAGCCCCTCAGTCTTAAATTCTTCTTCCAAGTCTCCGAACGAGCATCCCTCCCGTGTCCTTCCCACCTCTGCCCAAATGCTTCCATCTTCGAGAGCTTCCCTCACTGCACTCGGAAAGAACTGGCCTCTGTCTCATTCCGTCCCACTCACCCTACTCAATTCTCGAGCACAGTTCTCCCTACCTGTTACATTACATATGTGTTTACTCTCGCTCCTCTAGCATCGAAAATCACATTGGCAACCAACCTGCCGCTTTGATCACTGCTGCATCCCCAGCATCTAAACAGTATCTGGCGAGCAGAGGGGTCTCTGCTGAGGGGATGAGTGACAGGTGTAGGAAAGGCTGGAAGACGGCTCTGCTTTTGGACACTCCTGGGTGAGGGGACGCGATTCTCCCCTTCCCACTCCCAGCTTCTCCTGCACTCACCCGAACCACGCTGGGTCCCTTGAATATCCAAAGGTTTTGTTTTTAGGGTGGTACCAAACGAGTGGGCATAACCTTAGACCCACGCCCCATTTAGGGAGAAGGCAAGGAGGAGCTCCCCGCAGCGCCGTGCGAGCCCCGCCCTGCTAGGGAGCCTGCTGCCGGCCCCAGCGATGGGGCTGCGCGTGCTGCCAGCTGGCCCCCCAGCTCTTTCTGCCTTTGCCAAGCCCACTGTACCTGATGTCATCTTCTGCTCAATTCAGGGACGCTTGGCAGGCTCTGCCACTCTGCTCTGCCCAGCGTCTCAGGTGCCCGAATATGCAATTCACAGCCTCAAAAACTCTAGAAAATACCCAGGCTTCTCTGTAGAACTCAATCCACTTTTTAAAAGATCTGGCGCATACTGTGTATGCAGTAAAGGAATATCTGATCAATAATGCACGCGGGCCCTGGCCCCTGTCTCCTCACTCGGGAGTCCGGTATTTGGAGTCTCCACCGTCCCTGTGTACAAGGGGACAACTATAGCACAGCACCCACGGGGGTGTAGGGTCTGCTGCTCATAAACGGTTGCCCAAAGCAAGTCATGCTGCCTGGGTGGGCATCTAAGAGTACAGTGAGGAGGAGGAGATTGCTGAATCCACTCTGTAACTCTGCGTTGGGAAACCACTGGCGAGATCACCCAGGGGATTAAACAGCCTGTTTGTGGGAATATAGGCAGATGACTGGAATGACGTCAGGGAATGGGGCTAACCCATTTAGATGAAGGAACGCCAGAAAAGCTGAATGACCGGTTTTCGCCAGGGAGTGATCTGTTCTATCATTCTACAAATCTTTGAGAATTGATTAATCGCATGGATTAGGGATGGGTACAACAGATGAAGCTTTTAAAGGTGCAATCCTAGCAAAATATAAAAAGAAGACACTTGCAAAATATACCTCTCTGACTGTCTCTGGTATTTTTAGAGGCTTTTAGTAGCTATGCAATTCTCTCACCCTTACCAGTGCCCTTAAATTGGGGTTAAGAGCTGGTAAAACAGCCTTTTCTTTAATGAAAGAGCACAATTGTTAATTGCCAAATATGGCAGTATCAGACGGTTCAATAATTAATTTTGTCCTTAGAAGCAACTACTTATCAAAAATTTTAAATAATGAAAAATATTGCTTAGCTTAACACTGCCATTTTAATCAAAACATTAAGCCCAGACCTTGAAAAGTTCTATTTCTCAAATAAAACAATTACATGAAATTGTTTGTTTTAGTAAATAACATGTATTCTTAAAATGATTGCCTCAATAGTTATTGTTGTACATATGTAATTCACTAGGATTGAGTGCTTTTTAAAGTGTCTGCTTTTTAAATAATGACAATTGTGCATTGGCACTCGGAGGAGTGTTTGTGTGAGCTTGAGAATCCGTCTCTAGATGTCTTTCAAGTTGGAGTTCAGCTGACTGTTGACCAGTGTTGAGGGGAGGCCAGGGGTGCCCCCGCTGGGAGGTGGAGCATCCAGATGTCATTTTGACTCCCCACAAACGGAAGTCCTCCTGCAGGATGCGCAGAGGATCGGGTCCAGGATCCCCCACAGCTCGGACACCGAAATCCACGATGTAGATCACCGCGTATAGTCCGTCCTCCGCATCCGCCAACAGCAGCAGATGGAAACCAACAGAGGTATTTACTAAAAAATAATCTGCACAGGTACCCGCATGTAGTTCAAAACTATGCTGTTCAAGGGTCAATGGTTTCTCTTAAAATGGGCTTTTTCCTGAAGTCAATCCAATGGATAATCTGCCGGGGTCTCATCATTCTCCGCCCTTCTTCTGAGGTCACCATATGTCGGAGCGCACAGACAGCCCTGACCATCCCCCACTGCTGAGGACGTCTCCCGGAGCGACAGGGGGCTGCTCCCGCCTCTGGCGCGAAAGACCTCTGCGCCACCTCCTGCTAACGTCCCTTCGTTTCCTTGGCCACGCTTTGTCTTGGGAACGCCACGGTACTCATCGGAGCCCGAGCCGCTGAGCGCAGTGCGAGGCAGTAACCCTGTGGGGGAGGGCCGTGCAAGAAAACTGCACCCTCGCCCTTCAGGAGGTTACGACAGGGACCCGTGCAGGACACAGTCCCCCTGACTCAGCCCAGCGTTTCAGAGGATGCCATAGAGTTGGACCTTTGAGTGGGAATGGAAATTCCTCCTGAAATTAGGGTGCTTATAAAAATGTTAAGTTAGTTTTTCTCTCTTTTGGGACTATTACCTCCACACAGGTGCTTCCCAAAGTACGCCTACGCCATTCATTAACATCACCGGTGGAGGATTTAATCGGAGGGCTGAGCAAGCCCCACCCCCACAGGCCTTCCTTGGGTAGTTCCCCAGGCCGGTCTGACGACTAGCTAGTCCGGGAACCACTGCTGCAGACAATAGGAAGGTGAACAGGAAAACCTGTCTGACCAGAAATAAAAAGCAACCCCGCGAGGTTCTCCTGACTCGGTGAAGGGCCAAGTCCTCGCATTCACAGGTCTACTCACGTCAAAGGGTTCCGGATCCGCTCATGAACTTGAAATTAAGTAGCTCTTATGTTAAAAACTAAGTTTCCCACCTTGATTACCTTCACATTTTCTATTGTTTCTTTTTTATCATATTATTGCAGATTTATACAAATACTTCTTTCCAAAAGTTCCTAAGCCTGGCACTGGGAAATACAAACCACAAGTTTATCTCTACTTACAGACACACAATTGGAAATCGTACGAATCATCCATGACATGCTTAGCAAGCAACGTTCTATTCCATTTCCAGTCAATAAAACTTTAAGTTCATGATTGTCTAACTCCCAACAACCCAGCACAGATACAGAGAAGGAAGAAAAGTAAGGAAAAAAGTGCTATCGCCAAAAGATTATTATGGATTGCTAAAAAAGTAGTAAAGCAAATTTGTACCCAGACAGAGGGAGTGTTCATTATAGGCTAAATATCAGTATCTCCAGTTTTAAATGGTATCAGATGAAGTTTTCTCCCCAACACCTTCTATGGGGCCCACGGGTGCGGAAATGGAGAGTCCCCACAAAGGTAGTTGTATCGTTAAATACTGACCACTGTCTCGGACCCTCTGGTGTAATGTGCATTGTTTCCCCCCAACGCTTCAGAGCTTGCTCAGCAGACGGCTTAGGAAGCAGATGCTGGACTCTTTAAAACCTCTTTTAAGCAATCACAACGGACTAACTTTCGTCTCAGCCTTCCTCTCTGGATACGGGCTTTTGAAGTGAGCACGCCTGTGCACAAATACTTGTGGAACACACAGAATAAACGCCGACTAAGTTAGCAGCGTGCACGGGACTATGGCAAAGACTTTTTTATCCCCTGTCTTTACGGGTTGATAACTTCATAAAAAATCATAGTGTGAACATCTAAAAAAGCCAATAACATCAGACACAGGAGACACAGGCTCACACTGCTCAGCACTTGATTCCGCGGACGAGAAAACATACTCAGTGAACGTTCTGACTGCATGCGTTCAGGGACTGTACTTGTCCTGTGCAAACCACACTCCGAGAGGCATCAGGTTAGCCCGCTTTGCATATCAGAATGCTGACTGGGACCATCAGGGAAGGTTACAAATTAAAGTCTCACCTAAGTCAGTAACAGAAGTGGTTACTCAACTTGGAATTGTATGAAGTCTCACGTAAACATCACAAATCCTTCACCTCCCGATAAGCATTCACACACACACACCCCACATAACCTGGGCACCTGTTTGGGTTTCTTCATCTTCCGAGTCTCCTGCTTCTCTTTGGCCCCCCACACTGCCCATTCTCGTATTCGCTGTCCGCGTGCTTGCTTTTGCGTGCCCTTTATTGCGGCAGATTATTTTCTGTCATTAATAGTATGAGAGTTAAGATGAGTTTCCAGGAAGTATGCGCCCATTGGCCTCTGTGTGATGTACTAGCCAATTCAAGAGCAGCAGCGTCTGTGTTCTAGATTCTATAGCTTTGCTCTTTACGCTCCCAGCCCCTGACAGAAGCAACCCTCCTTTGGGATACAAGGGTAAATTCTTGGCTGAGGCTGAAGCTAAACAAGGCCTTCCCCACCGCCACTGCCCCGCCAAGGTGAGTTTGAATAACGAGGCAGTGCTCATCCTTATCCAACCCAGCTAAGCCAGCTCAGAGAGCGTTCTGGCTTAACGATGCCGGGCCCGTATCGGAAAGCTCTGGCTAAATACAGCGGAAGGAGGGGACTAGGGAGAAAGAAGAAACTCTGAGAGCATGTGCACTAAAAATATTTGAAAGATGACTGCACGAAAATATGCTGAACTTGAGACCTTTTATTCCTATATTCATTGAGGCTGGAAAAAAAATCCAAGTCGTTCTCTCCCTGTATGATGTAGTTGTGTGTGCAGAACCCAGTGGTATTTTTCAAAACCCTTATCATTTAAAGCTTTTCATTCCTGCTGCACCTCACTGAACTCCAGTCATCACTGAGCACAGGGCCTGGCTCTCGGGCAGCACCTGTCTCTCTCCCACCTGCAAGCTCGCTCCTCTGGGGAGGCCGCTCGGAGCACCCACGTGCTGACTGGGCTGTCAGATGCTGCGAGGGCTCTGCTCCGAGCCCAGCCTCTCCAGTGGCACCGGCTCTCACAGCACTTGCTTTTTGGGCCGCAGCCTGGCCTCTGCAAAAGGAGGGTGTGAGTACAGTAGGAAGTGCCACTTGGTGTAATTCGATGAGAACTTGGCGTGTCCCCTTCTGCTGGCCATCAGGGCGTGGCCTGCCAGCCTTCTGGGTCCCTAACTGCACACTTAGGCCAAGCGTGCTTACGGGCACTCTTGAGGCGGACTCGGCAGCCGCAGAGCCACGCGCCACGCTGGGAAGGGAGCCACCACCTGTCTGGCGTGGAGAGCAGACAATGGCCCCAGGTGTTCCCCTCGCTCTACAGGTGTTTCCTTTCACTGAGTAAGTCAGAAAGAGGAAGACAGAGTAGAGAGAAGGGGACGAGGAAGAGGCTCCACTGGCCGCAAAGTCTTGAGTTCGAAGGTGGCACTGCAGGAAAGTGCATTACCTTCTCCACTGACTACGGGGGGCCGTAGCGTTTTTTATGAATCATTATACTCTTTTACATTCACTATCCTGACCCTCCTTTGCTCAGTCCTTGCCATGCTCCTCGGTTATGTGGGTTGTTTACTAGCTGTTTGTTTTGCCCTTAGTGTTGGGCAAACTTTATACATATACTCATCCTATTGCTTCTAGATTTCAACCCATCTGAAAAAAATTTAAGCTAGTGTTTAAAGACAGGTGTACTACTTACCAAAGTGACATGGTTGAGTCACAGCCTACCCATTGTACGAGCATTTCTCTATGTCTCCAAGGAACTGCTGGAGCACCAGTAGACAGAGGACCCAGGAAGTGAGCAAAGAAAGTCCACCCCTTCTATCTCGCCCCCACCCACTCATCAGTGTCCACTCCCAACTCTAGCCCCCCACGTATCCATGTTACTTCCTGACGTGCTCCCAAAGTGTCGCTAATGCATTTTAACATCGACCTGCTAACACAAATCAACTTTCCAAGTACCAAAAGTCAAGTCACTTCTATTACCTGCACCCTTTACCCTGTCCATCCATACCAGCCTATTCATGCTCAATGGAAACTCCCCTTATGCTCTTCATCATATAATACTAATCATCCTGAAGTGTTAGATTATTGGCTCAGTAGCTAATGGCCAGAGTCATTTTTAATTTTGACTTCGACCTGAGGCAGGCTTTATAATGGAGAGAATCGGGCTCTGGGACTTGGTGACTCTACCGGTACAGACCTTCACAGACTCTCTTATCCGTTCTCAGTTTCCTTGTTCTGAGCCACAAGACAGATGCTCTTTCTTAGAATGTGGAATCCAACGAGAGGTTGGAGGAGGATGTTGTAAAATCTACCAGAGTCCATGAAGATTTATTGCCGGCAGTTATTCCAATCCCACAGTCTTAACCTCTGGTGTAGGCTGGATTGCTTGGGAGGCTGCCTGTGGAAACTAATTCTGAGTTACGTGATTCTTGAACTCGACTTCATGCCTGCATCTTTGTGCACCTGCTTACCCTTCGTCATGTTGCTTTTTGTGCTGTGATGTCTGGTCTTGCTTTTTCCCTTCCTTCCCCCCACAGTGCTGCCCTATTCATGCAGAAGAGAAGCCAGAAGAAGCCCGATTCCAGTGCAGGAAGCTTCCTGCTGTGTGAGCATACACCACTGGGAGCTCTTCCACAGTCCTCCCCTGCCGAAATGATAATGCGGTTCCCAGAGAGATAGCCTCCTTAAAGCGATTTAGTTTGTATGCTGAAGCAGCCCCCATTATAATAGGCCCAATAAATCAAGCTTGACAGCACCTTTAGATTTGGCCTTTCGAAATAAAGCATTTGCATGTTGTACAGAGAAGTGACATTTTATGCTATCAGGGAAAGCACAGAGTTCTTCTCTTACTCAGCATAAAAACATAGACGTATATTATGTCTCCGTATAATACAGCCATTCTTGAAAAATTATTTCAAACATGAAAGACTGAATGCTTGTATATATACATGTCATTCTATGATCCGCATACTGACTTAACACATAATAAAATTCTTTGAAGAATGTTTAGTATTATAATAGTTATTAAGCATTTCTTCTGTGTTGAACCCTAAGTCCTTTGCATGTATTAAATAATTATTATTCCCATTTGAGAACAATGAGACACAGAAAAGTTAATTTACCCAAAGTGACCCAGTGCATAAACAAGAGACCGTGACATTTCACCCAGGGGTGGGGCTCCAGCGCCCATGCTCCCTGCAGCTGTCTGTGCGAAACCCTAAAGGTGCCGTCCTCGTCCAGGACCACAGACTGCACCGTCAGACAATCTACTAAGCTCTGGGCCAGGACCACAGACTGCACCGTCAGACAATCTACTAAGCTCTGGGCCAGGACCACAGACTGCACCGTCAGACAAGCTACTAAGCTCTGGGCGCATCGGCACCTTCAGCTCTAAAAGGGACGACAACAGTGGGAGTTCATGGCTATATTAAGAGCTTGCTTTGTGGATTGAGAAAGTGTATGAAGAGCTTCCTAAATTCTACCTGCCACTTAGATGAGCTTCATGAGGGCTATCCTTTGCCAATTCTTACATCACAAAGGCTTCTGGGCTAAGGAGAAACGGGCCTGAGCGAAGTGGAAACAGAGCCCTGGGCTGACTCCTCCCCAAGCTCCCTGGTTTCCCAGTGCAGAGAAGGAACTTGCTCCTAAACTGAACACTCAGACTGCAGGAGGCGGCTCCCCCAGCACCAGGCTTTTCGGAACGCAGTCTCCTGGACGCCCTGCTCTCCGAGTGACCTGGCACCGAGGGCGTGAAACGCCGGCCTGCAGGAAAAATCACCTGTGGCTACTGCACTCCGGTGGTTTGGATCCCCTTCATCAACATGTTTCTGATTATTCTGCATAGTCAAAGGAGGAAAACAGGGACATTTATTAGAGAGAAGTGACTTTACCTGGACAAGAAAAAAATGCTTTGGATAGTTTAATGATGGTATATTGGCCAAATAGTGCTTCTTCATTATTATATTTCTTTTTTCCTGAAATAAAATTGCTTTTGCTAGCAACTGCAGAAAGACATAATGATAATGTCACTAACCTTGACATTTTGACAGGCCACATCTACTCAAATAGAGGCTGCAGCCAAGACACCAAGAGAAGGCTGACACCCAGAAGGAGAGCGCGGAAGGCTTAGGGAAGATCGGCAACAAAGAAGTGTCATCCGGGACCAAGGCTGAGACCACCCACACCCTCGTGTTCGCCAACATGGACGCCGAATTGGACGGTGAAGACTGATAGGAGGAAACTGGCTTCCTTGAAGTACAGCATTGGAGAACAGCTCTCTGGACACCCCGGGCTGCGAGGGAGACAGACAAGTGGATCCTACAGCAAATTAAGCCTGAAATATCGCTGGACACAAAAGTGACAAAATGGAAGCTGTCCTACTTCGGGCACATCATGAGAAAGCAGGGTTTTCTGCAAAGGACAATAATGCTGAGGAAAATAGAAGGGGGCAGGAGAAGAGGAGACCAAAGATGAGATGAACTGACCCCATAAAGGAAGCTGCAGGCTGAGTCTCCAGGGGTGGAGCAGGGCCGTGGGGACAGGACACGGTGGACATTGCATGTCCACAGGGTCACCAGGAGACGGAGCCAACTTATGTAACACACACCGGCTATTCTTTGTTGAGTAAAAGCATCTTTATCATCAAAAACAAGTTAAATGGGCTTGTCTGTTTTCTGTATAATAGCTCATCATATATCATCATCTTACGCTTCTCTCAAAAACCAGACTTTCATTCCTGCAAGTGACTTAATGATCTATAATAAAATTATTTCTTCAGAAATAACTTTGTCACTATAATTCACGATCTATTGGCCACACTCTACAAAAACAGATAGGTATGAGTAGACAGTTTATACACAAGTTTGGGACATATATAGTGACCCACACAGCCACGAAGTGACCAGATGGCGTGGAAATGGACGTTGTGAGAAGCAGGCAAATGCAGCACGCGCGAGGGTCACACTATCAGTGCTGGCCCGTAGGAGCGCTGCTGTCAGGAGGTGGCTGTGCACCAGACATCAGAAGCCAACAGAGGGCAGGTGGGCAGACGGCTGCTGTGCAGAAGGACAAATCATTTGCCTAGACAACATAACCAGTGAGAGGTCAAATCAAAAGTCACTGAGGTTTATGAAATACTTGAGCAGTTGCTTATAAGGTGGTTCAGAAAGGTCAATAACTGTAGCAGCGTGGGAACATAAGATCGCTGGTGATGGAGGGGCTTCAACTGCTCGCAGCATCTCCTGGCGTACTGGTCCAAAGCTCCCGGCCTCAGCCCCTCTACTTGGTTATCTGGGGGCCTTTGCTAACGACGGCCTTATAATTGAAAGGGGGGAATATCTTTTCCCTAAAAATTTGCAAGAAACACATTTACCTTTCCATTGTCTATGGAAATAAGATGACATAAGACAGAGTGAGAGTATCTGTTGTCTTCTAAGCGAATGTGCAGCGCTTAAGCTATCAGAAAAGCCAGTGAAGGCCCCACGGGCGATGGATGTTGCATTGGACTAAATTCTGTTCAGTGTATAAAAGCATAGGTGACTGAGGAGGCCCGGGCCCCGGAGTAGGAGGAAGCTGTGAACACCTGGATACCAGAAGGAGATTATACCACTGAA
>JAPYXV010003712.1:0-11999 GCA_028533065.1 Trachops cirrhosus
TTTCTTTCTTTTGTTCCAAACCATTGATTTGAGTCCCAGTTTCCTTCCTTCACTGTTGGTTCCCTGTACATTTTCCTTTATTTCACTTAGCATAGCCTTCATTTCTTCCTCTAATTTGTGACTATATTCAACCAATTCTGTGAGCATCTTGATTACCAGTGTTTTGAACTGTGCATCTGATAATTTGGCTATGTCTTCATCACTTAGTTGTATTGTTTTTCTGGAGCTTTGATTTCTTCTTTCATTTGGGATTTTTTTTGTCTCGGCGTGCCTGTTACTAGTAAGGGGTGGAGACTTAGGTATTTACCAAGGCAGGGCAACCCACATTGCTTCCTTGTGACGCTTTATATGGTGGAGGGGTTGTATTGGGAACAGTGCCACTTGCTCTACTTTCTGCTGGTTTTCAGTCACTTCCCCCACTACCCATAATCAAATTGGGCCCTTCTGGTGCTGATTCCCAGGTGGGTACTTTTGTGTATATCCTAGAACCCTGTGGCTTTCTCCCATGAACTCTCCTGTGAGGCTGGGAGTTTCTCTCACTGCTGCCTCAACCCCCACAGGTGTTTTCAATCAGAGGTTTGAGGCTTTATTTCCCCACACTGGGACCCTGGGTTGTGAGGTCTATCTTGTTCTCCAGTTGTTCCTCCTGGTTTATCTGCACTCAAATGTGGCATTTCCCATTCCACAGTCCCTGCCTGGCCATGTCTGCCAGCTGCCACCTTGCCAGGAGTCCTCTCTACCTGACTTCCTGTTTCCACCCCTCCTATCAATCTGGATGAATATTTCTTCCTTAACTCCTTGGTTGTTGGACTTCCATACAGTTCAATTTTCTGTCAGTCCTGGTTGTTTTTTGTTTTTAAATTTGTTGTTTTCCTTCTTTTGGTTGTGTGAGGAGGCACTGTGTGTCTACCTAAGCCTCCATCTTGGCCAGAGGTCTGTCATCATACTTAATGAATAAATTCTTAAAGCATCTTAACTAAATTTAGGATCACAAAACTAAAAATATAACCAAAATCATTAGTAAATATTTTTTTTGATAATACTAACTTAAACAAGAACATTCTCAAAAGGAAAAAAGGGCCATAAATTTGGAAAAAAACCTATATCGTCTTCAGATGATATGATTACTAGAAAATTCAGGAAAGATTAATAAAAAATATTATAACTAAAAAGAATGTTTCATACACCCTTGGTCCAAAAGAAACCTGCAACACAAATAGGTTTCCTATATACTAGTAACATCTACTTATTTCATTCCAGTTTCACCAGACAGTTCCGCACTGAGAGCTACAGAAAATCCTTAGGTAGGAGTGCATAACTGAATTACAAAACTCATTACAATGGGGAGAAGGACTTGAAAATGAGAATTTAAGGGCTGGAGGAATATTTAAACTTTATATACACTTTTTTATTATTTGGATATTTACTATGTGTAGACGGAACATTTTTATTCAAGGCTTGTTTTCTATTCGCAAATAGAAATATATTTAACATAAAATATTTTATATTACTATCTAGATGAATTACTTAATTCCCACTATTGTTCACATCCCCCCATGCACTGTCCCTATATTTCTGAACATAATTGATGCTTCCAGAATATATTTCATGATTATATTGTGGCTTAACCTACACCTTTGTATATTATCATAAGTCACTGGGAAATGAGAATCATAATTTGAGAAACACAGCACTAAATTATTTTCAAACTGACAGTTCCCTAATTCAAGTGCAACTTATCAAAATATATAATTGCATCTTTAAAGAAGTCCAAGTTACTTTAATTAAATAGACATGGTTCTAGTAGCATGTTTGCATGCTACCCTTCATTTGAGAGAGAAAATAAAAGTATTTGTGATCAATATAGAAGCCAGGTTAGGAACTTTGAGCCAGCTTGTTGAACAAAAGAAATAAAGAAACATTTAAAAATTATCCAGACAATTATTTCTTCAATTAATATCTGTCAGTATTAGACAGGACACCTTCTAAATGCATAATTTAATTTCATGGACTGAAGTTTCTCTTGGAAGTGCAGCCTTGTGTAGTTTGTAATTTGTAATAGTCAACTTCTTTACAGGATCAAAGATTAAATTTTTTTTAAAAGTTTAACCACTTTCTTATTGCCCTGCCATGGAATTCTAAAATTATAACATTTTGGTCTGCAACAATAATAGTAGTCTGATGATTTCATATAACACTTCAAGGGATAAAAGTGAATTTTAAAAAGCTATGGAAGGTATGGATCATAAATACAAATCTAGCCAATAAACTCTATTAAACATTATAAATCTCAAGGAGATTTGGAAATTAACTTATTTTATAATGCCCATGGAGCATTTATAAAACTAAATCACATATTAGGCAACAAAGAAACCCCTAATGATGTCTTGGAAGCAGATATTAATCTCTGAGATTAATGAAATGAGTAAACATTTATTTATACAGGGAAATAAATGTTTATATGTCTAAATATTTAAATATTTATTTATTTGTGTAAGAGTCAATCTCCTGTATAACTCTTGGCTCTAAAAGAAATCAGAAGGACGATCATCAAATTCTTAGAAATAAGAGAAAGATAATACTACATATTAAAAACTATTGTTCTAGTAAAGGCAAAAATTAATGGAAAAGCTATTATTAAATATATTCATTATTAACAAGAAAAATTATCTTATCTAGGTGTTCAACTAAAGAAATTTTTAAGTAGGAATAAAATGACTATGAAATATTATTTTAAAAGCTGAAGAAATAGAAAACGGAAATAAAGTTGATTTGTTCCCAGTCTCATACAACAAGTAACTGGGCCCAAATAACTTCAAAGAGCATACTTTTAAATGCTTTATTATACCTCTTCTAGCACAGTCAGCAATAGAAAGGCCACAGTATGCAGCTGAAAGAAAGAAGGAACTCATACCCTTTGCAACAGCATGGATGGAGTTGGAAAGCATTATGCTAAGCGAAATAAGCCAGGCAGTGAAAGACAAATACCATATGATCTCGCCTTTAACAGGAACCTAAACAACAAAACAAAGAAACAAGTAAAATATAACAAAAGACACTGAAATAGAGAACTAGTTGTCAGTGACCAGAGGGGAGAAGGGAGGGAATTTCAGGGGAGAAGGGAAGGGTTTACAGGAACAAATATAGAGGACACATGGACAAAACTGGGGGGGTTGGAAAGGGGAGGGAGGAGGGGAGGAATGGGTGGGTGGGCTGGAATGGGAATAAAGGATAAAAACTGTACTGAATAAACTAAAATAAAAAAATTAAAAAAAAGAAAGTATATAATACTTTCCACAGTATATAATACGCCACAGTATATAATACTCATAAAAAAGCTGAAAAAGTGAAATGTTTAGCTCTGGCCTGTGGAGCTTGGTTGGAGTGTTGTCCTGTATGTAACCAAAAGGTTGCGAGGTCCATTAGTGGTCAGGACACATACCTAGGTTTTGGGTTTGATACCATGCCTAGGCACATGCAATTACCAGTCTGGTCGCATACAGGAGGAGTAAACCAATTCATGATTCTCCCTTAAATCAATGTTTCTCTCTCTTTCTTCATTTCTCTCTCTCTCTCTCTTTCTTTAAAAAGAAATGAAGAAGAAATGTCCTTGGGTGAGGATACAAATATATATTTAGTAATAATAAAAGAATATATTCTTCATTACATTATAAAGAGAAATAAATTTCAGATAGATATATATAGATAAAGATGTTGATATTGAAGAAAATAAAATTTACATGTTTTGGGATGAGTAAAGTTTTTTTTTCAGAAAGTAAAACAAATCTAAAATTGTTTGATTTTACTCTATTTTATATATTTATTTTTATTATTTTATTTTTATTGAGTTTATTGGGCTTACACTGGTTAATAAAATTAAATAGGTTTAAAGTGTACAATTCTACAATACATAGTCTATATATTGTATTGTGTGTTCAACACCCCAAGGCAAATATCCAAAATTCTTAAATAAAAAAATAAAATTATAAATATAGAAAGTCTTCCATGAAAAAAAGATAGCATGACAGCAAAAATAAACCAAAAGGAAAAATGCTGATAGGGTGGAGAAATTTTTTGTAACATGTATACAGACAGAGAGTTAATATTCTTGTTCACCAAATTGCAAATTTATACTAAATAAACAAATCAAGGGAAAAAAAGTAAATTTATATGAGAGAAAATGTAAATGGTGGGAATGAACAATAAATACATAAAAATATTTTAGGCTTACTGATAATTAGAAAAATGCAAATTATAAAATAAGAATTTGACATTTACCCATCAAATCTGCAAAATTAAAGTACATGGTAATATTAAAATGTATGAGAATATAAGGAAATTGACACTCATACATTTACCAGTTATAGTGTGAAATTAAGTATGTAGCAAAATATACAGAAATAAAAACACTAATAAGAGAAGATACAAGTGCAAGGATGTTTTTCACAGCAGTGTTTGCAGCAGAAAAAACCTGAAAATTTCTATCAATAGAGGAAATGTTAGGTATATAGGCAGCAACATTGAGGAATGCCAAAAGACAGCAACCACACAAGCGCATGTAACATCTGAAGTATATGTGTGTTGCTGAACAACTTTGTGGTAATACAATTGAAAAAGCACCCTGGAAAGATAATTTTCTTGGAAAATTAAATAACCATTTCAAGGAGTAGACACCCAAACAGATTGATAAACATGAAGAAAAGAAGAAAGATGACATTTTCAAATAATTGTTTTTAAAAGAAAATCTAAGTCCAGAGAATTGCAAGTGAATTTATCAGATCTTCAGGGAATAGATATTTCTCATTGTATTTAAACTGTTCCAGAATTAGTAAAAAAAAAAAAGAAAAGTTTTCCAAATTGTTTCTTGGAGAAGTTTTTTATTAAATAATTTGTAATTGTTATTCTATTACAGTTGTCCCAATTTTTCCCCAATGGCACTCCTCTGCCCACCCCACCCCCCCAATCCCACAGTAAATTCCCACACTGTTGTCCATGCCCATGGGTCATTCATACAAGTTCTTTGTATAGTCCCTTCCCCTTCTTTCTACCATTATTTCCCTCTCCAATCCCTTCTGGTCACTTTCAGTCAGTTCCATTTTTCCATGTCTCTGGTTCTATTTTGTTAGTTTATTTTGTTCATTAGATTCCTCTTATAGGTGAGATCATATAGTATTTGTCTTTCACCAACTGGCTTATTTCACTTTAGTATAATACTCTCCATTTCCATCCATATTGTCACATATGGTAAGAGTTCCTTCTTTCTTTCTGCTGCATAGTGTAAATATACCACAGTTTCTTGATCCACTCATTTACTGATGGGTACTTAGGCTGTTTCCAGAACTTGGCTATTGTAAATAGAGCTGCTAAAAACACAGTGGTGCATAAGTTCTTTTGAATCAGTAATTCAGGATTCTTAGGGTATATTCCCAGCAGCAGAATTGCTAAGTCAAAAGGCAGTTTAATTTTTAGTTTTTTAAGGAAATTCCATACTGTTCTCCACAGTGGATGCAATAGTTTGCATTCCCACCAACAGTGCACTAGGGTTCCCTTTTCTCCAGAACCTCACCCTCACTTGTTGTTTCTTGATTTGTTTATGATGGCCATTCAAACTGGTGTGAGGTGACATCTCATTGTAGTTTTAACTTGCATCTCTCTGATAGCTAGTGATGTTGAGCATCTTTTCATATGTCTGTGGGCCTGCTGTATATCCTCCTTGGAAAGGTGTCTATTCAGACCCTTTACCCATTTGTTAATTGGATTGTTTGTCTTCCTGGTGTTGAGTCATATGAGTTCTTTATATATTTTGGAGATTAATTCCTTGTTCTATGTATTGATGACAAATATGTTTTCCGATACAGTTGGCTCCCTTTTCATTTCAGTGATGGTTTCTTTAGTCATGCAGAAGATTTTTAGTTCAATATAGTCCCACTTGTTTATGTTTTCCTTTATTTCCCTTGCCCTAGGAAATATATCAGCAAAAATCTTGCTACATGGGATATCTGAAAATTTCCTGCCTGTTTTCCTCTAAGATGTTTACGGTATCACAACTTATATTGAAATTTTTATCCATTTTGAGTTTATTCTGGTGTGTGGTGTAAATTGGTCACCGAGTTTCAATTTTTTTACATGTGCAGTCCAGTTCTCCCAACACCATTTATTGAAGAGGCTATCTTTACTCCACTGTATGCTCATGCCCCCTTCATCAAATATTAATTGTCCATAGAGAATTGGGTTTATCTCTGGGTTATCTATTCTGTTCCATTGATTTATGTCTCTGTTCTTACAGTACCAGACTGTTTTCATTACAGTGGCCTTGTAGTATAGTTTGATATTGGATATCAGGATCCCTCCTACTTTGTTCTTCTGTCTCAAGATTGATGAGGTTATTCGAGGTCTTTTTTGGTTCCATATACATTTTTGAAATATTTGTTCTAGATCTGTGAAATATGACATTGATATTTTAATAGGAGTTGTGTTGAATCTATAAATTACATTGGGTATTCCTCCTTTCTTTTTTATTGGAGATTGTTACTTTGTTGCCCCATTTTAGGTGACTTTTTTTGTATCTGCATCTTATGTTGCTCTGCTTTTCCTGCCTGTTTTATTTCGGTGGACTTCTGTGGTAGGAGTTCTGTGGGACTTAGTGGTACAGTGTCTTTGATCTTTTGATCTGGATGCTCTAGAGTTTCCCTTAATTCAATTAACATGGGCTCCTTTGTACTTGTGCTTTGATTATCAGTGGCTCATTCATTGGTGGATTCTCCCCTCCAACTGGCTGACTGGGACTCACAACCCCTGCCACATCCTGTATGCTGTTGAACAGGCACTGCTTAACAAAGCAATACTACCCAGAAAACCAAACCCATGCCAACAAAAATACCCCCTACCTAATCAGCATATCAACAGCAATTTATCAAAAATTAATAAAGGTGGAGAGAGGTTAAGAATATTACAAGACAGGCAACAGGAATATGAGATGACTAAAGGAGCGAAAAAAATTATTTTGAGTGGGAAGAGAGAGGAGAAATAATAAGAGTAAGGAGTAGAAACAAGGTGAAGAAAGGGAGAAAATATAATTTAAAATATAAGTGAAACAGGGCAAGATGATGGAAAATGGAGTAAGAAAAGGGAAGAGAATACTATGAGGCTTGAAATAAAATTTAAAAGGTAGTGAACCTAAGATAATAAAATTGCAGAAAAACCACAACAGTGTTAATAACAATGACAGATGAGCAAAGGTTAATAAGGGTGGAAAGAGAATAAGGATATTATACAGAAGAGGAAATAGAATATGAGATGTCTACAGTAAAGAAAAAGGAATGTGAGAGGATAGGGGATGGGAAGTAATAAAAGTAAGGAATAGAATCCAGGCTAAGAATGTGAAAAAAATAAAATTCCTAGCTGAAATAAGCAAGGGCAGGAGGAAGGCAAAATGGAGTAAGACCTACTGGATAGTAACCTATGATATTTTAAATTAAAAGAAATAGTGAACAAATAGGAATAGCATTGGAGAAGAACAGCAATAACCATATCACCATGCCAAACAAGCCACAATTTATAAAGGTGGAAAGAAAATAAGAATATTATAAGGAGGGAAAAAAGAATGTGAGCTGACTGGAGGAAGGAATAATGCTTTTGAGAGCATAGAAGGAGGACAAATAGTAAGAGTAAGGAATAGGAACAAGGTGTAGTGCGGGGAGAAATAAAATTTACAACAAAAATAAGAGAGGACAGGAAAAAGGCAAAATGGAGTAAGACAAGGAAGGGTACAATGTGAGACTTGAAATAAAAATAAAGCAAAAAGTAATATAAAATTATAGTAAAAAGAATAAAAAATAAAAGACAAAGAATAGTGACTTACTTGGAATATAATAGAAGCAAAATAAAAAAGGCTATGTGAAAGGAAAAAATGCAAATTCTGAAGAAGAATGAGGTGAAATTCCTCTCAACAGTTTGGTGTTCACCTTCTGACTTCTTTTTCTGGATCTGCATCTGTTTCTTTATCAGCTCAAAGTCCCAGAGTGGGTCATCCAACTTCTCCCAGCATCACCTGTATCAGCTTCACCTGCCACTAGAGGGAGTTTCAGTTGCAATTGGGAGGGTGGGACCCCTGGGTCCCTCCCAAGAGGTACTTTTTCAGTCTTCTGGGAAAATTATGGTTGTGTTCCCCCTGCCCCTTCACAACCTGTCTTTGTCTGTCCCAGTTTATTTCCAATAATATACAGTTTCTGATGAATTAGCTGTTTCATGGAAGGGGCTAATCTGTTAAGAGAGCCAGCTCTTTCCTGCTTGGTGTCAATGGCAGCTCTGTTCATGAGCTGAGTCTGGTTGGGCCCCTGATACACCAATTTCTGATCTCCCTGCTTTGCTGTCCTCAGTGGAATAGGGCCCCAGGAACCAGTGTATTTTGTCTCACTGCAAGAAATTCAAAATGAGCCCTTTAGGCATTCTTCTTTCTGTCTTTCTCTTGCAGAAATGTACTCTGCAGGGATTTCTTGAGCCTGACCTGCTTGTTTTGCAGATCTTCCCTGCTGGTGGTTCTTTCAATCCTGCAGGAGGTAGGCACTGGGTGTGACCTTCCCTCCCAGAGGTTCCAAATCCACCAGGGAAGGGAGCTCTTTCTGGCTGTAAATAATCTCAGGTGCTTACCTCCTGCCCTTCTAATTCCCAGCCCACTGTCCTCTCAGCAGACAGAATCCCAAGCTCTCCACTCTGTGCAGCCTCCATTCTACCAACTGCACTGGTTGGTGCTGAGAAATCCCCTCACTGTGCACCTTTCTGATCTTTCTGCCCAGCTGCACTGAGTGGGAGCAAACTGTACTGAATCCTTTCCCCTTGCTGGCAGGGCAGCTGTGTGCAGGGTCCTTGCCCAGCACGCCTTAGCTCACTTTTTAAAAAACTCTCTGGGCACTCCCACTGCAGCACTAAGTCACTGTCTGGCTTTCCATACACATCACCTCTCCAAAAAGCCAAGAGTCTCTCACAGTCATGGCTGGCTGTGGCTAACTTCCTCCAACTGACTCACATGCAGATAGAATCCCTGTTTCTCTGGCACTCTCCCAGTTGGTGTTTGCTGCTGCAGTGTGGGTGCACTGCTCACTCTGTGTGTGTGTGTGTGTGTGTGTGTGTGTGTGTGTGTAACCTGGACCTCCCAGACTTTGTATCCATATCAATCTTGGCACAGTTCCCCTGCCCTTGGAGGGGAGGGAGCTGCAAAGCTGAGATCTCTGACCAGGCTCTCCATGGCTGCAGGCGCCATGCAAGGGGTGTTTCCTTTTCAACCTATAAAATCTCCTTACTGCCCATTATGAAAGATCTTCTGTACTCCTTGGTTTCCAAACTTCTTATCAGCTAAGATTCCATTGACTGTTCAGTTTATTTTTTGGAAGATCAGCCAAGTATCCAAGTTGCAAACAAGAGCAAGTGGACTCAGCTTCCACCTACTTGGCTGCCATTTCTAATACTCCAATCTTTTTTGTGTTCTTTTTCTCTTTTTTTGGTGAAATACACACACACAGAATATTTCATGAAACCTAAATGATGAATATTTATTAAATGAACTCCTGTGTAACCACCATGCAGTCATAGGATAGAACATTTCCTTCATTTCTGATGCTCTATGTGCCTATCTCTCCATTACGGTCCCTTCACTCTCCCATCCAAGTAACCAGTATCAGAACTCTCCTTACTAACTTCCTTTTCTTTTAGGTTTTAACCTACAACAGTATTCCCAAATGTCATGGGTTAGTTTTTCATGTTTTTAAGCTTTATATGAGCATATGTAGTCATTAGTGCTTAAATTCTTTTATTCCATATTTTATTTTTAAAATTTATTTATTGTGTTGCATATTGCTCTAGCATTTTCACTTTTATTGATTACCCCATTTCATAAGTCCCATACTGTGAAAAATCTGGAAGTCATTTATCCAGTTTTCTATCAACAGATTTCAGTTGCACTGAGTTTTAAACTATTGCAAACCATGCTTCTAGGAACATATTTATACACATTTCCTAACATATGGACATATACTTCTTGAGGATGTACTCCGAGAAACAAAACTACTGAGTTATAAAGGATGCAGGTCATTAAATTTACTAGAAAATGTTTCCCAAAATTGTAATAACAGTTTGTGTGTTACCTAGCAGTATATGAAAATTCCTGCTGCTCTACAATCTCATGTTTAACCTTTGACAATCTGGTGGCCATGTCTTTAAGATTAATTTATTATTGAAGTTGCATACTTTAACCTATGTCTATAAATCATTTAATGCCCATTCAAATATTTGGCCCATATTTCTAATGGTTTTTCCTTTTATAAAACATTAATTTGTAAATATTCTGTATGTAAGTCATTTATCGGTCATATGTACTATAAGTATTTTCTCTCATTCTTTGGCTTGCATCATCCTATAATGTCTTCTGATGATTGGAAACATTAAATTTTGCTGTAGTTGGATTTATTATTTTTCTTAATATATAGACATTTTTGTCTTGTCTAATATATCTCTCTATACCTATAAGGGACCCTTCTGTGTGGCAGTGGGGAATGTAGCCCAGCCCCTGATTCAGAAAACCAGTTGGGAGTGAGGTCGACACACAGGACCCACACCCACAGATCGGCTTTCCCATGGGGAATCAGACCTGAATTGTACCTACACTGCTATGAGACTTGCTTTTTGCTAAAACTCCCTCACCCTAAATTGAGGCAGCAAATGTTTACTGCATGTCCTTAAAGTAACTTCCTGAAATCTATGGTATACCTCCCAAGGATGGAGTATAACCAGTTCAACCACTTTTTCCTTTACATTTGCAAATATCCTTTTTCTTTATAGTAATTAGCAACTTCCTCTCTTTTGTTATCCGTAACCACCTAAAGCAAACCTGTGCATAGTAAATGAGGACCATCCTTGATGTAATGTGCCCAGAAAAGCAATAAAAGCCTGTCCAGACAGGGGTCAGGGCCCTCTCTCTCACTCAGAGAGTGGCTGTGCCATTCCTTTTTCTCCACAGGACTTCTGTAGTCCATGTGAATTTGTTCGTCTCAGCCACAACACACAGATCCCACGAGCCGGAGTCTACATCATATATCAAGGTAATAAAGATATTCTATATTATCTTCCAAAAGCCTATAGTTTGTATTTTCCATTTAGATCTACAAGCACCTATTCATTGATTTTATGTATGGTGTCATATCCAATCATGCCTTTTTTTATATGAATATCTAATTGCCCAGAATCACTTATTAAAAGACTCTGTATACTTCATTAAGTGTGCATGCTTTATTAAGTAGGTATGGATCCTATCTTGTTCCTTTATTCTGATATATCTATCTTTGCACTAATACCACACTATCTTAATCACTCTAACATTATAATAAATCTTGAAAATTAATAGGGAAAATCTCCCACAATGTCAGGCTTTACACTTCCATTTAAATTGGGATTTTGACTAGGATTATAATAAATTTGTAAATCATTTTATGAAATGAGATACTTAATAACTTTCATCTAAGGTCTCTACCTCTTCTCTGGGGCTTTATAAGAAAAAATTATTCTCTATTTAGAAGAAGACAAGAAACCCAATTAAAAAATGGGCAAAGGACTTGAATAGGCATTTCTCCAAGGAGGACATGCACAGGATCCACATGAAAAGATGCTCAATATCACTAGCTATCAGAGAGATGCAAATTAAAACCACAATGAGATATCACTTCATGCCGGGCAGAATGGCCATCATAAATAAAACAACAGACAACAAGTGTTGGAGAGGTTGTGGAGAAAAAGGGACCCTAGTGCACTGTTGGTGGGATTGCAAACTGGTACGACCACTGTGGAAAACAGTATGGAACTTCCTCAGAAAATTAAAAATGGACCTGCCCTTTGATCCAGCAATTCCACTGCTGGGACTATATCCTAAGAATCCTGAAACACCAATCCAAAAGAACCTATGCACCCCAATGTTCATAGCAGCACAATTTACAATAGCTAAGTGCTGGAAA
>JAPYXV010003713.1:0-11996 GCA_028533065.1 Trachops cirrhosus
CACTGCACAACCCAAGCCCAGATGGTTGTACCCCACCAGGGGGGAAGCAAGCTGGGGCTGAAGGCTACGGGCCTCCCTCTTTGATGGCCATGCATCCACCCCCCCTGCAGCATGGAGGCTACCACCCTCATCAGCACCATCCCCACTCCCACCCCGGCCAGCAGCCACCACCACCACAGCCACAGGCACAAGGCCAGGCTTCTATCAACAGTACTGGTTTTGGTGAGTAAGGAGGGTAAAGGGAGATGCTAGAGCAGGGTGAATGACCCCCTTGTTCTGGCCCTGGCATGGAGGTGCAATTGGTGAGGAAGTTAATGCTGAGCCTTTTCGTCCCCTCCATGAGAGCTCATCTGAGCTAACAAAAGTTGCTTCTTTGAACCCTGTATCATAGAAATTGTGGATATATTGGGATTGTTTTACATATTCTACTACCTGTGAGCTGGGCTATCACTAGCTAATGCATAGATAGCTTTACTAGTCCTGAATCTCCAGGGAGGGAGATTTCAAAACTATCTTGGCAATGTAATCGATAACCTGTGCAGATGCCAGAATCCTACATGGAGTCAGGCTGCTGCGAGTTGGCTGCCCTCTTCCACTTGCTTCTTTCTTATTCCCCAACCTGCCCTCCTCTTTACAGCCTTTCCTCCTGACTGGTGCTCTAATATCGACTCCTTAAAGGAAAGCTTCAAGATGGTGAATCGGCTCAACTGGTCCAGCATCGAGCAGTCACAGTTCTCAGGTTAGTGATCACAGGAGAGAGGAGGGTCCAGTGTAAGTGCATGAACCCCAAAGAAACCAGGACCAGAAGTGGATGGTTAAGTGAAGTTTGAGGATTGATGATTTCATTATTTTCCCTTCATATTTCACAAGGTGGGTGATGTTGATATGATTTGTAAGTTAAGTTTCATAAATTTAGCCTTATTTCAAAACATGACAGTGGTTCATCCTAGTCAGTTCTGCCTCTGGGAGAGGGGAGGCTCTCAGGAATTCAGAAACCCTGGACCATTATTTTGTATGTTCGTCAGCATTTACTGATGGTGTGGCCATGTTCATTCCCTCAGTTACTTTGAAATTTTGTTTTATTCATCAGTAAGATAAAAATTATGAAACAAATTTAGTAACAAATAGAATGAGAGTTTGAAAATGTAGAGCCCTAATGGATACCAGTAATAATGGGTAATGCATTTAATCAGTGGTGTTGATTCATGATGTGGTCGGAACAGTGAGATGGGGTAGATCCTCTGGGGGCTCTGAGGCCTCTGTGAGGATAGCGCTTCTTGCTTCTCTGTTTGTAGAACTGATGGAGAGTCTGCGACAGGCAGAGCAGAAGAACTGGAGCCTGGACCAGCATCACATCGCCAATCTGTGTGACTCCCTCAACCACTTCCTCACTCAGACCGGTCACATGCCCTCCCAAGGGGGTTCCCACCGGCCATCAGCCCCTCCCCGCATTACTGACTCCTGTGCCCTCACGAGTGGCAAACAGGAGCCAGCCCTGACCCAAGGTACAAACCAAGCAAGTGGCCAAGGAGGTAGAGACTCTGACGAAAAGGGACGGGGAGGAGAAGGGCAGAAGAGAATTGAGAAAAATCATCTAGTGGGCAGTGATCCAAATTGAGTAGGGGGACTAGTTTGTTCACCACATTGACTGAACATTTGTCTGTAATGTGCTATACTGGCAAATGCCAAAGAGAGAGACCATGTGATTTCTTCTTGTGGGAGATTAGAATTACGTAAGAAAAGGGAGGAGAAAGTCTCTGGTCCTAATTTGTGTCTAAACGAGCCCTATCTGAATTATGTCAGGTGAACTCTTAAATCTCTACTGTTATGTGATCATCAGCCCAGTGACATGAGGAGAGAGATTCAATGACCCTGTTTTCATATTTGTCATCTTTCTAATAGCTATGTTCTTTCACAATTCTAGTATCCAGGCCTTTTCACCCTAAGAGGTGAGGGCTGATAGCTTCTGCAGAAAGCCTTCATGCCCGCAGGAGCTACAGAACAGAGCAGAGCAGAGAAGGGAGAAGTTAAGGCAAGGGGAAGAGGACTGTTTTTTCCTCTCTACAGCACCCTGCTTCAGTGAGTAGAATGATCCGTTCAAGTGACTCTTGTCTTGTTTGGCAGTGAACTCTTATGGGCACCCACAAGCCCCCCACCTCTACTCTGGCCCATCACCAATGTACCCAATCTCCACCCAGGACTCAGCAGGATACAATCGCCCAGGTAAGAGCCAGAAGGCTTGTTTCACCCTCCACTGAGCAGTCTCTTCCCTCACCAGTTGTTTCACTTTCTCCTGTCTCTTGGCCTTCGTTCTCTGCGCTTCCTGGCAAGGGTGAGCCTTCAAGATTCTGAAGGCCGGGGTGTGGGCCACTTACTAGTGAGGTATATGTCATGGGAGACTAAATAGGACAGACTTACTTCAAATTATCTGGTATGCCCTGGTCGGTGTGGCTTCGTTAGTTGAAGTGTCCTCCCGAAACTGAAAGGTTGAGGGATCGATTCTTAGTCAAGGTACAGACCTGAGTTGTAGGTTCGGTTCCTGGTCTGGATGCATGTGATCCTCAGTCTGGGCATGTATGATCTCTGGTCTCGGAGTGTACGAAGGCAACCATCAATGCTTCTTTCTTGCATTGATGTTCTCTCTCTAAAAAGCAATGAAAAAATGTTCTCGGGTGAGAATAAAATAAATAAGTTAATTAATAAAATAAAATAATCTGGTACCTCTAATAATGAAAGCAAGTACATTCAAGAATGTAAATAAAGGATAGATACCTAGAACATTTATGTCTAGCTTTAGAAGCTAGATGATCCATGGCTTGTGTGGCTAAGGATTGAGTGCCAGCCTGTGAACCAAAGGGTCACGGGTTCCATTCCCAGTCAGGGTACATGCCTGGGTTGTGGGCCAGGTCCCGAGTAGGGGGCGCACAAGAGGCAACCACACATTAGTGTTTTCTCCCCCTCTCTTTTTCCCTCCCTTCCCCTCTCTCTAAAAGTAAAGAAAAAAAGAAAGAGAAAGGAAAGAAAGAGAGAGAGGGAGGGAGGGAGGGAGGGAGGGAGAGAGGGGGAGAGAGAGAGAGAGAGAGAGAGAGAGAGAGAGAGAGGGAGAGAGAGAGAGAGAAAGAAAGAAAGAAAGAAAGAAAGAAAGAAAGAAAGAAAGAAAGAGAAAGAAAGAAAAGAAAGAAAGATAGATAGATATATGCAGGCAAATAAAATGAACATAGTATGCAAAACATAAAACATACCTGCTTTGTGCCCATGTCTGCTTTCCTGTTGCCTGAACTTTATTATCAGGGGTCTGGGATTGAACTATCTCTGATGGTGGTTGTGCCAGGGGAGACCCAAAATTATCTTAAATAGTACAAAATGAACAGATCTTTCACCTTTAAATACATTTTAGAAAAATTACTAATATCCTGCAAAACCACCAGTGTTTTCAGTTTTGGAGGCCACATCTGAATCTTTGTCCCCGTATCCCTTATCCATGTAATACATACGCACATTTCTGTGCTGCTATTTCAAAACAGTACGTCTGTATGTTGTTTGCCACTGTTACATAGTCTTCATAAGTCTAAGTATTAATGGCTGTAAACTATCATATTGGCATGGGACCTAGTTCCAGTTTATTTCCTAGGGCTTCACTGAAGTAGTGGCTAGCAACAAAAAAATAACTCAGGGCTGATAAGGACAGTGCTTTTACCAGGCGTTCCTCTTGGTAATTGGGGGGCTGAGCACTGTCCATCTAACTGACAGTATAGCTTCCCGTCCACCCTCCCGTTAATCTCTTTCTCTCTCTCTGACAGCACATCACATGGTCCCTCGGCCACCGGTTCCACCTCCTGGTGCCAATGAGGAGATCCCTGATGACTTCGACTGGGACTTGATCACTTAGTGCATCATCGAGTGTGACTGTCAGCCCAGGGCTGGATGGTGAAGTCTGGCAGTGGGGAAAGAGCAGCCCCAGCCCATCCTTCTCCCCCTTGCCTGTATATAGATATATATTCTGTTTTTTTCCTTTCTCTGTCAGAGAAGTCACCGCAAGATGCTGCCGAAGATAACCCCTATTTCCTGCCTCATTCTTCCTCTTCTTCTTGTTTTTTTCCTAATTCTTTTATTATTATTCTTATTATGTTATTATTATTATTGGTTATACACAACCCCCTGTCTCCTATGCCACTGACCGTGTGCACCCCTTGCTAATTTAAAGTCATCTGGCTGGAAGGTGAGGCCATGATGGCCACAGAGAAAGGTTTCAAACTCAGATTTATACCTTTCTATCTGAGAAATTCAATGCTAATCCCACCTTTCAGCCCTAAATTTTTTTTTTTCTGTTCTTGTCAATTCAGTCCAGGACTGGAGAGGCCACATTTGCAAGTAGAAGGGATCTCTAACACTGCTTGGCAGTCATGACTTAGCAGGTTTTACTCAATGGTGCTAATTTTGTCCTTTGAACTCTTCCTCGTCCCTTTATATCTTCAATTCTTACTTCTGGCGATCCTCATCCCCATCAGGGACAGGCATAATGGTGGTGGTGCCGGAAGGGGACAATAAAACCCTAGTGGAATAAGAGGCTGGGCTGGGTGGAGTAGAATACTACAGCAGGGTGATGGAATTTAAATCATTTAGGAACTGGTAAATAATACTATGTCAAATCGAAGTCCACTGGCTCCTCCTTAGGCCATACCCTGTGGGAGATGCGGTGGGTTTGAGCCAGGCCTCTGCTGCTGTGGTGGGCAGAGGACAGCTGTTCAGCACAGGTTCAGCTTTTTGGATATGTTTTCAGTTTAACCCTTTTGGCTTTTTTAAACATAATTTTCTCTGAAAATTAACTGTGGCTCTTATCTGCATTTACCAATTATTCTTCAATCCCCATTTCCCATTCAGCAAATAGTATTTTGTCCTCTTTTGGTTGTTTGCTCCACTCTTCTACTCACTTTATTTTCTTGCCTTATTTTCTAGCACTCTTAGTTTCATCATGTTTTAAGACAGGGTGGGAATCTCTTTCTCACCTGTCATAGAGAACCAAATGGAATTGGTGATAGGAGGGTGGGGAAAGCAAAATGCAGCTGGCATTGACATGGGAAGGGAATATTTCAGTTACTTAACTATGTATGCAAATGCTTCTGTTGGAATCCAGATCATTGGAGCTGAAACTTTTGCAATAGTCTTTTGAGGGACGAAGGCATTGGTAGTGTGGGGTAAATAATCTAGAGTGAAGTATTCACTGGGGGCCAAGGGAAACCCCCAGAAAAAGGTATAGGGATAACTTATCTCCTTTGACAAGGAGTGGCCATGATTTATTGCTGCAAAGTACTTAGTGTATATATAAGGTTAATTACTGACTTTTACTCGTGGGGGAAAGAACAGTTTTACTTCTGTTTTTCTCTGTCTAGTTTCTGAAAACTGTAGGACAAATGTATGGAGTGGACAGGGCAACTCTCTTTAATTTCTGCTTTATTATCATATTCTTTTATTTACTGAGGATTTCCAAGAGGTTTATCTTTCTACTCTCCTGCTTTTTCCTTTTTCCTCTCTGTAAGGGGTTATATATGGGAGTTTGTTGGAGAAGTCTAGTGAGGCTGAAGTAAAGGGGCAAGAAAGGGCAGTTGACTAAAGAGCACTTTATTTCTTCGAAGTTCTTTGTAAGAGTTGGGGTGTGAGTGGCTTGAGTTCCCCCTGTTGTATTAGAGGGAAGTTAGTGGGGTTGAAGAATGATGTCATATTTCCCACTGGGGAAAGGAGAATTTCTCTTAGAGGGCAGCACAATGCCTTTGCCCAGCGTTCCTATATTGGGCGTCTCTTCCTTATTCCTTCCAATCAAGGTGCCTCTTGCACACAGCTTCCATCTATTCTCCCTAAGATGTCCCCTTTACCTATTATCACTCCTCTTTTGTAAATCACTTTTCTACTCAGATCCAGACAGGGTTTGCAAGGGTAGACTAAATCGTACATGTGAGTATCCCTTGTTTATAATTCATCAGTGTCTTAAAGAAAAACTAGCCCCATTAAGAACTCTGGTGGGCTGCCAGAGTAACTGAAGTTTAGGGCTAGGGCTGGAGATTGGCCATCAGGCCTCCTGGGACTTTAGGTCCCCTCCACTAAATTCAGCCTTGCTCAGTGGCACAGGACAAACCTGACCCTCTTTGGGCCTCAGTTCCCTGCCCCTCCACGAAATGGAAGAGTACTACTTTTTCTTGTTGGTTCAGCATTGCTGGACTTGAAGTATAGTCATTGTATTGTATTGGGTGATGTGTGCAAAGCTGCAGGAGCTCACTGCCTGCAAGAGGAAATAAGGGAGAAGGTGAGGAGAGGGACAGAAGGAGCAATTGCTTGGTGTAGATTCACCCATCCCTGCCTTCCTCTCTTCAACCCCTCCGTCTCTGGTTTGGTGAGTCCTTCCTACCACCCATAATGCTTTGCATCGGTGCAGGCTGGGAAGGGGGTATGGTCTCACAATTGTTGTTGTTGTTTTTTGCATGCTTTCTTAATAAAAACAAAAAAGAATGTTTATGGTTTTATCTTATTTGTGCTGGTCTCAAATTTCTTTTTACCAGGATAGGAAGAGAGAAACGTGAGGCATTTGTTTTCAGTTGGTCTTTTGCTCCACTCCAACTTCACACCACAGGGTTTGATTAGTTGACTATTTGGGGGGAAGATTGATGAGAGAGAAGAATGTAAAGCATGCCTTTAACATTCCCCTTTTCAAATGCTATTACAGATAGTGAAATATCATTGGGAGAGACAGTCATCCTTTTCAGCTTTGTATGTGGGCAAGGCCAGCTTGCTTGCATTCTTGGGTATTTTAAAGATTAAAGGTACTATAATTTGGAGAGAGTTGGGTCCCCATCTTGGACTTCCTGTGAGTACTTACAGGTACTTGCCAGAAATTTTCATTGGAAATGAGGGGATTCCTATCGTAGAAATTGTTTTCAAGATACATTTCCAAGGTAACTGGTACTCTAGAAGGAGCCCAGCAATGCCAATTATTGAATCTTTGTAACTATGCCAAGTTCATTCATCTAATATACTGTATATTAACCTCAGGAGTTTGGGACTTACACCCAGGGTCTTGTGAGATGTGTTAGCCCATTGCTATTAGAAACCTAGCCCGTTGCTATTAGAGCAAACCTACAGCTACTCACAATAAGATTTATTTGTTGCATATCTAGATATTATGATATATTCTGAGTGTCATACAATTAAAAGGATCCATGAATCTCTGAGCCTTGCAAGGAACCATGAGAAAGAAACCATTTATTTGCATCAAATATATAAGCAGATTAAAATAAAAGGTAGCTTGCAAATGTACATCATATCAGGCATTACCTCACAGGGTAAAAGAATTCCTAGTTATTTGAAATTTCCTGTAGAGCACTTTATAACAAATTTGTAGTCCAGACCCTCACATCAGTCATAGCAAGTCAAGAACTTCTCATTTTCTATCTTTAGATTAAATCATTGTATTCAGCATAGAAGAAGCAACGTTGAAGTACAAGGAAACCTGAAATTTTAGAGGTTTAACACATGAGTTTGTATACAGAGAAAATGAGAAGGTGACAGGGAGTTGAACAGTGCTTTTATAAGATGAAAGAAGGACAGACGGAAAGCTATATATCTATACGGTTGGAATGGAGAGGAAGTAGAAGAAAATGTGTGGTGATGAATGAGTTAAAGTATGGTTAGTGAATACCAGGACTCCGGATAAAGAAAAAATATAAATGTGCTTGGATAAAGTTCTTTATCTTGCAAAACAATGAATCATTTTTATCTGTCTACAGAAACGATCAGCATAGGCCCATGACTTAGAAATATCGTGGCAAATATCAGAAGAAACATCTCAAATCGTTGCAGGGGTTATCTCTGGGAAATGGGAGTGGGAGGAGGGAGCGGTTGGGCAGAGCGGGGCAGGAAACATCTCATATTTCATTATAAACGTTGAATCTCTCTAAACTATGAGTATGTATTATTTTGATGAAGTTTAATTAAAAAAACCTAAAGATACATCTGGTAATTATAGCGTGAAAGATACATACCTATAGTCATGGATTAATAAGTTTGATGGTGTTCTGGGAGGGTACTCAGTCATTTTCCAGTGATTTTAAACTTTTGAAATGAGAGGTTAGTATAGGTACAAAGTGTAGTGTGAAAGAAGACTTAGAGGCAGGGGAGGAATAAGGAATTAATGAATTCTAGATCAGGAAAAGTCAGATGGCGCTAGCAATGGGCAGAGTAAACGAATTGACAAAATACCTCCTCAAAGGGCAGCATACATTCCAGTCCATGAGTAAGTTGTTAGATGTCTTAGTTGTTTGTGTTTGCACAGCAGATGATTATTTAGTTGGAGTAATGGAAGCTTGGAATTGTGTCCTGTATCCATGAGTCTTCCAAATTAAGTGTCTGGCATTGTACTATGCTCCAAACTCAGTCTCATAAATCTTTGTTTTCATTGGCGTCTTCTTGGACTTTCTCTTTTATTTACAACCATCCCACCACCAGCAGCAGTACAACAATAAAGCCATAGAATAAATAATCATCTTTCACTCAAAGCTGGGAGAATTAGATATATTAGATATTAGAATTAGATATTAGATTTAGATATATAAATAGTAGTAACTTCAATGATGGAAACATCATTTTACAGCAGACTAGGTTCTCATTTATTTCAGTAGGCTTACTTTGGGATAGACATAGACTAAGCTTTGCATTGACTCTCAGATTTAGCATTCATCAGAAACAAGGGGCCTCGTCATCATCTGGGGTGGGGCCGGAGAGTTTCCAGGTGATGCCAATGCAACTAGTCCAGGACCCACTCTGAAGACCTCTAGACTGAGTCTTCGATGTTTTCTGAAATCCCTGCTCACCATGTCCCTTGTTCTTTTAGAAACATATCACACTTGGTGAATACCTAACAAGCTCTACTCGGGCCAAGTGCTCCATATTTTCAAACGGCTTTACTGCTGTTTCTTTCTGAAAAGGTGTTGTTTTGGGTACAGCCCGTAGAATGTGTCTGATCCTCACTGAAAGCTGCCTCCAGAATGCCCTGCATGGACTGCCTTGCTGTCTTCCTAAAATCTTTTCCCATGAAGGCATACAGGAAGGGATTCAAGCAACTATTGGCAGATGCTAGAGCAATGGACACATGGTCCAGGAAGCGCAGAGCTTCCCCAAAGGGAGTATCTGGCTTAATAGACAATGAGAGGATTCCAACAATGTGGTATGGGGCCCAGCAGACAAGAAAGACAACTACCACCACCATGGACACTCGGAAGGTTTTGCTTCGAGACTTGGCGAAGCGGCTTCGTCGCATTCGGAAGATAATGAGGCCATAACAGGTCAGCATGGCAATCAAGGGCAGCAGGAAACCCATCACTAGCCTAGTGATGGTCATTACTACCAGAGGTGTTGGGATTTGATTGTCATATGCAAAGAAGTCTTCAATATCATCCAGGAAATCTGGTGATAGCTCAGCCATGTAGAAGGTATTACTAGAGGCAGTAGAGAAAAGCTCTAAATCGGTGGAGAGGAAAGCATCTAAGTTACTCCGTGGGTTAGTTCTGTGATCATCAGTGGGAAGGCCAATGGGGATTGTGGGTAAGACCTCATCATCAGGTTTAATTAATTTGTAATATGGATGTTGGTGAGATAATCTAGCCGAATCCACAGGGAGTGAATCTCCAGGAAGACTTTGAAATGATTGAGAAGGAAGGAGAGTCGTAGCTGTCGAAGGATGATAGTTAGTTTGTAAAGGGGAAACGTCTGAAGTATAATCCATTTCTCTAGACAGCTGAACGATAGAGTTGTCAAAAGATCCATTTTCCGGTCCATCAAGGGTGAAGTTCAAATAGTCAGAGGAGCTATGGCCACCAAAATAGTAGCTACAGATACTTTGGTTGTCTACAGTGAATGTTTCCCGGTATATGAACACAGGTAAACACATTATAAAAGCCACCACCCAGATACATACAGAGATAATGAAGGCTGCCCTCACATTGCGGTGATTCTGGCACCAGATCGGCTTGAGTACCAAAAGACAGCGGTCCAGGCTAATGGTAGTCAGCAAGAAGACGCTGGCAAACATGTTGAGGAGGATGATGGAGGGAATGAGCTTGCATAGGGGCCGACCATAAGGCCATTGTCCTTGGAGAGCCAAGTGAGCCAGGGAGAAAGGCAAGGAGAGGCAGCAGAGGAAGTCTGCCAGTGTGAGATGGAGAAACCAAACGGTGCTCACTGTCCACTTCATCTTGAGGCCAGCCACCCACAGCACCAGCCCGTTGCCTGGCAGTCCCAGTAAGAAAGTGAGGCTGAGGATGACCATGGAGAGAATTAGTTGGGGGTCATTCCAGGGCAGTGCGTGTAGGTCAGTTGAATCGGTCTCATTAGGGAAAGACTCCATTGCTAAATTTCTGCAAAAAGATGAGCAGACCTGTTGAAAGTAACATTGTCTTTTTAAAAAATCAGCATTCTTAGAAATCCAGCCTTCCCACATAATGATGTAGAACCACACAAGCCCCCTCACACTGTTTTAATTTGTATTCCTTGACTTCACATTGGATCACACAAAACACTCTCTGATAGACCATTTAAATTTACTGTACCAATTTAAATGTGTATCAAAATAGTAACCTCATTTGGAAGTTTATATCAATGTACATTTCTCCTTTTTCTTGCACTTTCAATCTCTCATTCTCCACTGGTCCCTTTCCTTACCCCACATTTTCTATTAAAAACAAATAGGTCTAATGGGCAAACAATAACTTCTATATCAGGGGTTCCCAACTTTAGATCCATGAAAGGGCTTTGAGGAACTCCATTACCATCTCAAATGATATAGAATATTTTAACTTTACATATTTTTATTTCCTTGAGGGCAAAAGATTCATCTGTTGCCTGCACCAGATGTTCAAAGGACTCATCATCACTGCAGAAGAAGGTGTTCTAGACTCAGTTATGTCTTTTAGATACAAGCTCAGCTTTTTCTTCTGCTGTCCAATTTCTCAAGAGTTATTTACACTGTTGGCATTGATTTTCTCACCACCCACCATTTCTTTCTTATTTATCTATTTTGTATTGAATATAATAGGAATAATCGCTTTATTTACAGCAGAAAATATGCATGAAAAAATTTGGAAAATATAGACAAGTAAGAATAAGAAAATAAAAATGTCATATTCCACCAGTCAGTGATTACTACTTTAGCACCTTAATTTACATCCTCTGGATCTTTCATGTTATACTATACTATATTACATTACATCAATATACACATTTGTATATATGTATGTATACTTTTCATTAAGCAAAGTTTAACAAACTTATTACATCATATATGTATATTTGTTCTTAATAATTTTTAATTGTGGTAAAATACATGTAAATACAATTTATCATCTTAGCTATTTTTAAGTGTTCAGTTCAGTAGTGTTAGATATACTCACATTATTGTGCAAAATCCAGGACTTTTTCACCTTGCAAAACTGAAACTCTATGTCTATTAGACAACTTCCTATTTGCTTCCCCACCAGCCCCAGCCACCACCTTTCTATTTTCTGTTTCTGTTTATATTTAGAATCATATAGCCTTCATTTTTGTTGTGTGACTAGCTTCTTTCACTTAGCATAATGTCCTTAAGATTCATCCATGTTGTAGCATGTGTCAGAATTTCCAACAGTGTGGTGATTGCTGGAGAAGGGGGGTGTAGGGAGACTAAATGGTAATGGGAAAAAATACCATAAAGATTAAATAAAAAAGAATTTTCTTTGTTACTAAGTCTGAAAACATTCCATTGTCTGTATAGACCACATTTTGTTTATCCGCTCATCTGTCAATGGACATTTGAGCTGCTTCCAGCTTTTAGTTGTCGGGAACAAAGTTGCTGTGGACGTGGGTGCAAGTGCATATTGTTTTATGAACGGCTTTCTTTTTCTCAGTCAGCAGTCTCCCCATCATACAGCACAATTGCAACATAAGGAATACTCAATCTTTATTCAATTTTCCAAATG
>JAPYXV010003714.1:0-11996 GCA_028533065.1 Trachops cirrhosus
TCATAATTCTTATGAACAGTAACTTACCTGTATTTTTTGACCATAAGACGTACTCCACCCACCCCCATTTGGGAGGAATAATGGTTGTTAATGCTGCTGTTGCATTCTTTACATTTACATTGGTGAAATATTATGTTATTTATGTTATTAAATATTTTACCACATTTTTTGCTTCAAAATTTTTTTCCCTATTTTCCTCCTCTAAAACCTAGTTGCATCTTACGGTCTGAAAAATATGTCCTATTCTCTATCCAATTAACCTAGTCTGCTCCTACTTCCTCTATAGTATACATAAATCAGAGAACTAAACCCATAACTAAATAATTTGTCTGCATTTGCTTACTTTTTTCTATGTATTTTAAATAAAAATCATATACACTTGAAGTGTGCAACAGGATTTGACACAAATATTCATAGTGAAATGATCACTAACAGTCAAATAATTAGCATACCATCTTCTCAGTGTTACCATTTTTGGTGTTTGATCAGTGCACCTGAAACCTTAGCATGTTTCCAGCGTCCAGTATTAAGTGTAGTAACCATGTGGCTATCTACCTTCTTTATCCAGACAGACAAGGCAAAAGCGAGTTAAAAAATCAAACTCCTATCTTCCTATTCTCACCTTAATCCTGGCACTCTTTCAAAATTTTCAGTAATTTGTGTGTATAATGATATAAATATGTACTGTGTGTGTGTGTGTGTGTGTGTGTGTGTTAGCCTCACTTTCTAATCAAGTATTTGCACTCTCATTCTGCCCAACATTTTGGCTTCAAATACACACACCTCCATGGAACGCTCACTATGCTTGCCCTCCTTACTGTACTCTTCTATTTCCTTCACCTTCTTTGGCCTACATCCCTCTTCCTTCCTCCCTGAACACCAACCACCGAGACGTGCCCTCAGTGCCCTCAGTCCCCTCAGTCCCCTCCTCCCCTCCCTCTGACTTACACTCACCTGAGTCCCCCGTGCTGACATCGCCCAGGAACATTTCCCAACCACGCCCTCTGGGGGCCCCGGGACACTCTTCTTACTTTATCACATTCACAATCAGATCCAAAAAGCCACACCTAACCACCTCTGCCATTAAAACTAATTTCTTTTCCTCATTTCTATTAATTAAACCTGTGTTCCTATGGTCTCTCAAATTTACAATCAGTCTTCATTGACTGTTTCATTCCTCTAGTCCATTTTTCCTCATCAGTAATTTACAATCATCATTTCATCTTTGGGAAAAACCATCTAAACCCTATCATCTCACTCACAGATTAAGGCCTACAATAAATTGCCCAAGAGACGTCACCTGCATTCACTTATCCCCACCGCCTCTCCCGAAAAATCCTTCTTGTACTATACAATGACGCCAATAACAAGTCTCCCCAATACAAGGTAGGACACCCAAGAAAAGAACTTCCCTCACGTTACCTCACTATTCCACCTTATTCTCCACAAACACATAAACAGAGGGCCCATGTTACTAAACCTACTCGCCTTTTCTGTTCTTGTCAAACCCAAACTAGGCAGGTCTTATTGCTGCTCCCTCTCCAACATCCTATACGTACTGGATACTTCACTGCCCAATACTAGACCTGCTCCTCCAAACTACTTTCTAATGTGTAACTCTCAACCTCTTCTTTCGGATGTCTATAGTTTTTATCTCCACATTGTTTTAAATACAGCAAAACTACAGACGTCTAGATTTTAACAATAATCTAGTATCATAAAGGGAGGATTTGAGATCTTGCTCCCAGGCATGTTTTCAATTTGGCTCAAATTAAACTCATTAAGAAAAATTCCAGCATCAGTCCTGGCTGGCATGGCTCAGTGGACTGAGCAATGGGTCACCAGTTCAATTCCCAGTCAGGGCACATGCTTGGGTTGCAAGCAAGTTCAGGTCTCTAGTAGGGGGCGCACAAGAGGCAACCACACATTGATGTTTCGCTCCCTCTCTTTCTCTCTCCCTTCCTCTCTATCTAAAGTAAATAAAATCTTAAAAAAAAATTCCAGCATCATATAAATCACTTTAATTTCAACTAACTTGTTCTTATATTTCAATAAATATCCTAAGGCAATCTTTTATACTACACATAAAAGATTATGCATTATTAGATTAAGGCACTTCTCTCATTCCTCAGATGAAGGCAGATAATAAATCCTTTGGACCTAAGAAGAAAACCAACTCTACCTGAAACATGTTATCATCTCTGCTGCTGCTGCTCTGCTTGGAAGATGACAGGGCTCTTGAAGTTTCACCAGTCTTTTGCTTCTTTACAGGTTTTTCTGAAGTAACTTGCTTTTTCCTCTTTAACTTGAAAAAAAAAACATGAATATGATTAAAACTTGTACACTAAGTAATAAAACACATCTCAGGTTTATGGACAAGAAAGGGGATATGTACAAGTTCAGTGACCAAAAGTAACCTCACAGGACAATCTGATCATAAATTCCTAACTGGGCAGGTCAGAGTAGGCAGTCACACGCCAGGCCTGTGACTTTCTAGTGAAAGGTGTATCTTTGCACTAAGCTCTGCCCATTGTTCCTGTGCATCTAAGTGAACATGCGTTTTAAATGTCTTTTTCAGACCCCTGAAAAGCTTAACCAATCACCCTCAAGAGAACACACGGTCTTGTTAACTATCCAGTAATCCAATCCCTGCCTTGCTTTCTCCCACCTTCATGCACATTCTTTCCATTCCCTTCCTAACTCCGAATGTACAAGATAAACTACAAACACAAACTGTCATTCTCCAGGGCATTTGAGATCTTGGTTCCCAACAATGTTATCAGTTTGACTCAAATAAACTACAAAAATTCTCCACAAGTTTGGACATGTCTTACATTGACAGGGTCAGAAGATTCCATTACTTTTTTTTTTAAGATTTTATCCATCTATTCTAGAGAGGGGAAGGAGGGAGAGAAACATTAATTGGTTGCCTCTCATGTGTCCCCTACTGGAGACCTGGCCCACAAAGCAGGCATGACTGGGAATCAAACCCGCGACCCTTTGGTTCGTAGGCTGGCGCCCAATCCATTGGGCCCCACCAGCCAGGGCAAGATTCCATTACTTTTTATGATTTAAAGAATCAAGAGACTACATTTATTAAGTAAAAAGTCATAAATACAAACATACTCAGGTTGACCATGACAATGAAACTTTGACACTAACCCACCACTGATATGTAACAGTGTTTTCAAACTGTTCTCAGGAGCCCAAAGATCCTTTAGAAATTAAGGGTGGTATTAACCAGGAAAGCTATTTTGTAGACCAGGGTCCCACCTAGGGTTTCTGAGAGGAACAGTAACAACAAAAAGACCAGGGACCTGCTGCTTTTAAACTTTTGGAAACCACAATCTACTAAAGCTACAAAGGGAATGTGCTAACTATGAAGAATACAACAATTTATTCCATTTCTAGGATATGCTATTTATTTATGCTTTGCTGAATTTATTCCAAGAGACTTAAACTGGTTTATGGAATTTATGAGTAGGCATAGCTATGCAACCCAGGTACTGGGCACTGCAAGTCAATAACTCAAGAACTTCCTCATCACAAAAAAATCACTGAGGACAGACAGTGGAGTGTATGACTAGCTTTCAAAATCAAAACAATGCTTTAAAAGGAGCATTACTGCAAAAGTTTTAATATAGCCCCGTTCTCAAAATTAGCTGACTGCCCATGAAAACCAGTAGAGGGCAGTCATGTTCTTCAGTGGAAAGCATAAGCTAACACCAGGAGCAAGAGCAGGTTTACAATTATAATACGAATAAAAACAACAATTAATAAACTATAGAATAAACTGTTTTGTGTTCTCACAACTGTAAACTTACTTTTTCCCACCTCCATAATTTAACGTTTTACTAAATTCGGATGAAGGTATGTAAAATATAATGTACACATGCAAAAAAAAATGTTAAGTCCTTATAAAATCAATAGTACTATTTGGGACAAACAGCAAAAATTAACCCAGCTCAACAAGCAAAAGCAATTATTCTTTACAACAGGGTCTGTCTAGATATTCCCTGTGGACTGGCACATAGAAAGTTCAATGAAAATGTTAAAATGAACATATTCAAATGCTATACTATGTGCAAATAAAAAACAGAGATTTCCTACTACAATATACATATGTTCTCTGAAGTCTTGTTTCAGCCTTCCAGATGATATTATATTGTGTATTTCCCTACGAAGGTCCATCTTCTACAAGATTCTCCCTTACTAAGCTCTCTTTCAACTGTCAGGCTAACTAAGCTCAGAGACCCAACTATGGAAGCTTCTAGGAGACAAGGACGGGTCTGCACGAAGGACGCCCTGAGTGAAGTGTGAGGTGCTCAGTAAAGGGAAATCATGTACCACTTACAGTGCAGTTGTCAATTAATGCAGAAAAAGCCTATTGTGTCTAAATGGGTAATTGCATGTCAGCTTTGCTGGGTGCTGATTTAACTAAAAGGAGGGGACCAGGGCAAACAACATTGTAATTTAAAAGGTACCAAGCTCACATTTGAAGTAATACTTGCCGGCTCAATAAACACCAGTGGCTGAGAAGGCTGTCAAAATTGACATCTGCATTAAAGGGGTTCAGATCATTTGGATCAACTACTTCATATAATAGCTACAGATAGACTTCTAAACAATGGCAATCGGTGGCTTTGACCTTATTCTAATGCTATTCCCCTGGGGTCCACGGCAGTGGTCCTGCAGCTTTGGGGTTCCTCATCTGAGGCTGGCCAGAGTCTGATTTAGGGGCGAGGAGTGTGCATGTACCAGCCAGCACCTGAGGCACCTCAGTGGAGTGGAGTGGCCCCGGGGCCATCTGCACTTTCAGAAGCAGCCTCCCCACTGGGAGACTCGGGCACACCTCGCTGCCCCTCAGAACTGACTACGGACAATCCTGCTGAATTAGGTATACAGAAACGACTTGGTCCAGGAACAGTCACCTTTTTGTCAACTTCACTGTCAGAATCGCTGCCAGAAGAGCTCGAAGAAACAAGTTCCTTTGATTTAGGCATTCTGAAAGAAAACATACTGTGTAAGTAATATACAAGCTGCTCTATTACCTCCAATTTAACTCCCTCCCAGAATCAGAAATGTAAGAAGTGTTTTTCTTCTACCACTTTGTGGTACTGGAGTGGTTACACTGACACAATGCTGTAAGTTACATTCTGATCTATGCTCTTTCAAGTTGAAAACAACATGCAGAGTGAAGTGTTCTGACCCAGCAAGGAGAAATGTCACACACATCTTCCCCTTACACCAATGGGTCTTTTTATACTTCCCTTTAGGGGGTCAGATGTTTATGAGGAGGGCACTCTGCAAGAAGCAGCTGATAGCAATCACTGTTAAAGCCAGGGAGACATATGAATCTTCTCAGTACTGCTTCCCACTTCTCACTGACAAGACCTAACAGAAAACTATTCACTGCAGGAAATGACCGTAACATTCACACAACACAGGGGAACAGTTGCATTTTTAGATGTTGATATAATTAACTTGCCATTGTAGTAGTACTATTTTTCATATTTTGTCTATGTTCTTAATTTTTTTTGGCTTTTTGACCATGCCATTATATAATAAGTACTAATTCAGAGTTCACAAAGGTATACATAATTCACAACTCATTCTACGCTGGAATACACCAGAATTTGAAAAATCTGCTTTTAGGACAGGCAAAACCTTTCCTCAAATTCCCAGTAAGACCCTAGTTCTTCAGGTTCCCCAAGACAGAGATGCTGGGTTGGCCAGAAAGTTCATTTAGTTTTTTTCATACAAGGCTCTAGTAATGCCTTTAACTTCACGCAAAAACAATGTTGTTACACTGTATTGTGACAGCTGTCATATCAGCGTTTTTTCAAAACCATAATTGGAATTTCTGTGCAGCCATTTTAATACTGAAGATGGAAAAAGATACAGTGTTTTGGGCATAGTATGCTTTATTATTTCAGGGAAGGTAAAAACGCAGCTGAAATGCTAAAACAGAATAATGCAGTGTGTGGAGAAGGTGCTGCAAGTGATTGAAACAGTCAAAAGTGTTTTGGGAAGTTTCTTGGCACTACTGACACTTTGGCCAAATAATTCTTTGCTGTAGGGCTGTCTTATGCATTGAAAGGTGTTTAGCAGCACCCCTGTCCTCTACCCACTAGCAGCCAATAGTGAGAGACAGCCCAGCCAACGTAATCAAAATATCCAAATCAGTAAAGCTACTGAAAATGAAAAATGTGTCTTTAATTTTATGGAAAAAACTAAACGGATTTTTTGGCCAACCCCAATACACAGCCCAGTGCCTTCAAGTAGATGTTTACTGAGTGACTGAGCAGCAAGGCAGGGTGCCTCGTTGCATCTACTTTTACGGGTTTGTTTTTTTTAAGGCCTAAACCCCAAATTTCAAGGAACTCCAAGGCATGCTATACTTACTTTCAAGGCACTTGCAATACCAGGTGGTAAAATGCTTATTACCAAAGTATCTAGCTCTCTCCATCTCCTTCTCTGCCTAGACTGAGCCATTAATTTTTGTATGCCCTCAATGGCCCAATACACACAACAGACTATAAATGTTTGGATAGAAAGGAAAAAAGGACTTTGTTTTCTCCTTTAAAAAAACCATAATCTAGCTCTAGACTACACTTGAATTGGCACTGACATTCAGTGTGTTCCACAATAGGAGGTCAAGGTCAAAGAAGTGGACCATCCCAACCCTAGCCACTAAATTCGAAAAGCTCACACCATACCCAACCCAACCATGTTGACTTTACTGGTAATTTCTTGATGAAAGAGTAACATTCTTGGGAGGAGCAACATTCATAACCACGTTTTACACTTTATTCCCGTTGCTGCTCCATTTTACAACCTCATCTCCAAATCAATTCAGTTTTTTATGCTAGCTGCTAATAATGCCAAGACACATTTTTAAAAGGTAATTAAATTAAACATAACCTATTTTTCGTTTTGGAACAGCCTAGCATAACTATGCCATCTGTTAAAGACTGCCAGGGGGCCTAGGATCATTTCAAAAAAAACCCTCCTATTTAACCCAGTAAGTCCAGTAAGAAGAAACAGGTAATGTCAATTCTAGCCAGTCCCTTAAGAACTTTCGACAAAATATGTATTTATATTTAATGTGCCTTTACCGTCTCCCCCCCCCCGCCCCGCAAAATAAACAGACTCATAATTCAAGCAAATGATACTAAAATCGCTAGTGTAGAATATATACAAAACCCAAATTAACAAAACTAAGTCTTTGGTCATCGATAGTGTGTTGGATTAGAAAACACGATGTGAAATTAAACCAAGACTAAAGGGCACATGAATTCCGTGCAACACGAGAGTGATGAGCACCAAGACCCGGGGAGAGGGGGTCACGCGGTACCAGGAAGCCTGCTAGAACTCCTGAGCTGAAACGGCTGGAGCCGCGTAGGGGACAGGTTGGTCGGAGGGGGCGTGGGAGGTGGCGAAGTGCGGCGGAGACTGTGCGGGAAGAGGAGGGACTTGCACCAAGCGCCATTTTCTTCTCTCAAAGCATTCGCTACCCCCTGCAAACCAGCCGTCCTCCACCCTCAGCCCTCTCCGCCCCCCACCCGCCATGCAACCCCGATGGGATCTGCTCACTCGCTTCCCTAGAGCGCCCCCCACCCACCCTGGAGACAAGGGTGGGGACTCCGCAAAGCCTCGGGGGAGGAGCAGGGGGGAGGAGCAGACGCTGCACGCGCCCTGGCCCGCGCTGGCCGGGGCCGGAGGCAGCCACAGCCGCCGCTGCATTGTCCCCGGGGGCAGCCCCTGCCCCCTCCCCGAGACTCCTCGGCCAGCCGCTCCTGAAATCCCGGGCCACCGCGCCCACCCTCGCTCCGGGTCGTTTCTGAGGCCTGGCTTTTGGCGCGTGGGGGATTGCAGCACAAGGGCCATGGGGTCGTAGATGGAGGAAGGGCGTCGGAGACGGAGGAGGGGGTCCGTGGAGGCCGAAGCAGGGAAGGGGTAGGTCAGGCAGCGCCGCCATTTCCCGCGGCCGTCACCCACGAGAGGAGCAATGGGCCGCGGGCGGCGGCGCGCAGCCCGGGAGGGAGGGTGAAGGGGTCAGCGGGGTAGGGGGTTCTAGGGCTGGGGGCGGAGTTCCGCATACTCACGCTCCGCTCCTGCTTCTTAACAGCCCCGCGCTCGCTCGCTCACGACTGACAGAGAACCGGATGTGACGGAAGCCAGGAGACACCAGCTCCGCCCCGCTGGGACACGTGATGGGCGTGGCTTCGCTGCCGAAACCAACACTGAGACCCTTTCCAGGGCCTTAAAGGAACCGCCCTTCTTCCTGAGCAGTTTCCTTAAGAGTGAGATGTAGGGAATCCTGGGTCTGTGAGAGAATGAGAGAATGAATAAAACATTAAAGGAAAGCACCGAGGTTTGCACTTGTTCCATAAATGTTTCTTGTATGAAAGTGAAGTGTCCATACTAAAAAAGATCGACATTTTTGGCACATTTCTCCCAGAAATGACCCTCCTCCACAAATCCCCCAGTATTTGCCTGGTAAAATCCAACTCACAGTGTTTAATTACATAAAACGCAAGAATTTTTGCAGAAGTCGTAGGCCACACAAACTTTTATCCCTAAACTGAAGTCCTGGAGGTATAAGATAGTTCACAGAAGGCAAGAGGAATCCATACTATGAACAAAAATATACCTAATAGATTCTTTCAATATATGTTTAATGAATGCCTACTGTAGCTAAGAATATATGTAAAGTTATATTCACCCAACACACTTGTAAAGTTATATTCACCCAACACACTTAGCAAGCACCCACTATGTGCCAGGCACCATTGGAGGCACTTTACATATATCAGGAACTCAACAAACACTTTCCAAAGTAAGAATGACTATTCCCTTCACTTTATAGATGAGGAAACCAGCAAGGTTAAATAAGTTGTTGGAGGCTCACACAGTGAGTCAGGAGGCCAGGCCTGCAGAGCCTGATTACAGGGCTGCAGACAGAGGGAAAGACGATGCAAAAACTCTAGCCCACTGTCTCGTGCAGTGTCAGCCTAGGGGGCCACTTTTTAAAAATTCCTTTTACCCGACCTTCCAAAAAAGGTGAAATAATCTGTAGGGACTAGGTTACCACTGAGGGATATCACTTGGGAGTGAGTGTAAAGGAATCTGTTAGGATGCTGAATATATCTTGGTCTGGGTGGTGGTTGTGTTACCAGGGAGAAACCCAAGTTAGACCCCCACCCTCAGCTTGTTCTTCGGTTCTTGCCTTGCTTTCAAAAGACAAATTCAAGCAAGAGAAAACACATATAGTGGAAATAAGATAGAAAGGTTATTTATGAAACACACAAGCATGAAACTACAGGCAGGCACCCAGCTAGCCCAAATGCCCCATGTATAGAGGAAATAAAGTTGTTAGTAAGTTTGTTCTATACACTTGAGCCAATGCTACAAGTGGACACCTGGCTAATCTGAGTGAGCAGACTATTGGGGTTCAGGGGTTATATACCTTAGTCAGCTTCTTGGTTCCCCCTCCTCCAGCTTCTAAACCTTGGGAATAGTGTACAGCTACAAAGGCTTGCTCTCTCAGCTATTAAAGCCTCTTTGTCTTAGTGAAATTGTACAGAAGATCCCTTTCCCAGTACAGAGTCTCAATGACTCCCCTCCTCCTGTGCCATCCCTGCTTGTGATGTTTAGAATGCCCACAATCTCACTGGACCAGGCTCAGGACTGCTGACTAGTGAATGAAACATGTCTCCCTCCTCCTCCAGGCCTTAGTTTGTTACCTATCCTAGCTAACACTGGCACAGATATATACAGATGTAAAATTTCACTTAATATTTGTGCATTTTACAGTATATGAGATATACTACGAGAAAGTTGAAGAAGTAAACAATTACTAAAGTTAAATTGTCAAAAGATGAAATGCACTCAATAATCACTGTTCTAGCGTGATAGCTTGCTAGGCTGAAGTCTACATATCCAAAGGCAGTTAGGGACACTCCCCAACCAACACTGCAACCAACTGAACAGAGTTCCTATGCAGTCGACAGTGCCAGAGGACTCTGTGGGCGGTACCTGGTTGGGCTGAGTCATATTCTGGGGGCCTTGGGAGCCGCGGATGGAGTTCTCCCTCAAAACCTGGGTGCTTCCCGAGGAGGGACAGGGTGCAGAGCACTGGTCAGAGTCATTTGACATACATCCTCCCCTCCCTATCCTCCAACACAGAAAGAGCTACATATACTTCTATTTACTCAAGAGCAGGAAACTCCCCAAAGGTCCTTTCCCAGTTATCCACTCATCCAATAAACAGGTACTGAGCACCTACTATATCCTAGCATTGCTGTAAGGGCTGGGAATTCAAGAATGAACAAGACTGATACAGTCACTGTAAGCTCATAGAGCAGAATAAAAGCAAGTAAAAAATAAATGGTAATTGAAAAATAAAATTTAGTTTTTTTAAATTACTAGACCTTATAAAAATATCTTTTATGAAAATTTAGAAAGTTGTTGGAAACTACCTACTTTTTATCTTAATTCAAATAAAAACCTGGAGTAGGAAAAAAAAAGAAAGATAGAGCAATGCCATAGAAACTGTTGGGTTCAGGTTAATTTAGATATAAAAGGGCTGAAATGGGAATATTTAGACAAGTAAGCTGCATTAAAAGAGACAGCCATGATAAAACTTTGGCGCTGGGGGTTACAAGCAGTGCAAGAAGTAGGCACTAACACCCTAAGGTCCAGATAGATGAGTCTGAAGAACAGAAACCCACCCAACGTAGAAGCCCACTAGAGACCAAGGGCTGTACACAGGTGGGGCCCACACATCAGCCCTCCAGGCTCAGTGGCAAAACTGCCCAAGCCCTAAGAATTGCTGGCTCCACAGAGCTGCAGGAGCCCAGTTCTGGTCTTCTTCCAAGATCCAAGGCAACACCATTACCTCTTCTTCACCTATCACTACTACTAATAAGCACCAAGGAATCCTGCAGCTTCCCTTCAATGATATTTGCAACCAGAGGAAGAGATCTGTGTTAGCTGGAGGCTGGGGCGGGGGGCGGGCGGGGCAGGATTGAGATCACTATACATGAATATGCATATCTATACAATTGTCAAATGAAAACTGCAACCACAAATACTATAAAATTCTGCAGAGAGCTGGGATTGGGATAGGGAATGCTTCAAAGAGAAAGACAGCCTGGAGCTTGACCTACGGACATGAAAAGAATATTGGGAGTGGGAAAAGAGGAAGACTCTGACCTAAATATGACCCCATGAGAAGCTGCAAGTAGTTAGTCCAATGGGAGTGGAGAATTGGCACAGAGGAAGAGTGGGAGACTCACCTACAAAGGTAGGGTGAAGCCAGATGGTAAAGTGCCCCAAATGGAGTCCAAAGAGCTCCAATTTGAGGCCTTTTGACTTTATTCAATGTGAAAAAGAAGAGTGAGATATGGAAGGCTTTTGAGCCAGAGCAATGAAATATTTTAGGAATGTCTGAGGTGATACGAAGATTGGGCTGAAGAAAGAAGGAAGAGCTAGAAGCTAAGAACACCATAGAGGAGGTTGCTCTAATTGCCAGGGTAAGTGATATTTCCTAGAATATCAAAGTGACTGTAATTTGGGCTTGGCCCCAGCTGAACTCTGCACATGTCTGGTCCAACAAAGGGGGCACTAAGAATAAGGACAAAAGAGATGTGTTCTAGGACCAGAATCATAAATATGGAGATCATCTGGAGGGTTATCACCTGGGAGGGCTAAGGAGGAGAATGGGTGGAAAGGTGCAGGATTTAAGAAGCATAACTGGTAGGTACAAAATTGACAGGGGCTGTTAAGAATAGTATAGGAAATGGAGAAGCCAAAGAACTTCTATGCATGATCCATGAACATGAACTAAGGCGGGGGGCGGGTTCCTGGAGGGAAGGGGTGTACTGGGCAGAGGGGGGCAAAGGTGAAAAAATTAGAACAATTGTAATAACATAGTCAATAAAATACACTTAAAAGTAAATACAAAAAATAAAAAAGTAAAAAGTAAAAAA
>JAPYXV010003715.1:0-11995 GCA_028533065.1 Trachops cirrhosus
ATTCTCTCCTTCATTTTTCCCTTGGCTAGTGTAATGATGATGTGCCTTGGTGTGTTCCTCCTTGGGTCCAACTTCTTTGGGACTCTCTGAGCTTCCTGGACTTGCTGGAAGTCTATTTCCTTTGCCAGATTGGGGAAGTTCTCCTTTATTATTTGTTCAAATAAGTTTTCCACTTGTTGCTCTTCCTCTTCTCCTTCTGGTACGCCTATAATTCAGATGTTGAATTGTTTCAAGATGTCCTGGAGGTTCCTAAGCCTCTCCTCATTTTTTTGAATTCTTATTTCTTCATTCTTTTCTGATTGTATATTTTTTTCTTCCTTCTGGTCCACTCCATTGATGTGAGACCCAGCTTTCATTTCATCACTATTGGTTCCCTGTGCATTTTTCTTCATTTCACTTATTATAGCCTTCATTTTCTCATCTAATTTGCATCCAAAATCAACCAATTCTGTGAGTATCCTGATCACCAGTGCTTTGAACTGTGCATCTGATAGGTTGGCTATCTCTCGGTCACTTAAAAGTACTGGTTGTGGGGCTTTCAATTCTGTTTGAGCCATCTTTTGTTCCCCCCTTTGGTCTGGTTGCGCCTGTTACGAATGAGGGGCGGAGCCTTAGGTGTTCACCAGGGTGAGGCACCCAAGTTGCTGGGTTGTGACGCTGTATGTGGGGCAGGGTCTGAGAGGGAACAATGGCACTTGCTCCACTCTCCATTGGACCTCAGTCCCTTCCACCACGTCTGCCGAGCCAACTGGGCCCCTCTGGTGCCAATTCCCATGTGGGTAGGCTTGTGCCCCCTGTGGGACTTTCCAAGGACTTCTCCTGTGAGGCTGGGAGTCTCTCCCTGCACCTCACCCCCCACAGGTGTTTTCAGTCAGTGCCCCAAGGCTCTATTTCCCGGCACTGGGACCCTGAGTTGCGCGCAGTGCCTTGCTTCGCAATCATTGCCTCACTGGGTCTGCCGGTTGCCACCCCTTGGCCAGGGTCTGCCAGCCGCCGTTTGTGAGGTCAGGGTCTGCCTGCTGTGGTCTTGCGCACCCCAGATGCTTTACATGCCCAGTCCCAACACTCTCTGCTCTGTGCCTCAACCTGCGCCCGGCTGCCCGACTCCGCCCCTCCTACCGGTCTGGATGAACATGTCTATTTTAACTCCTTGGTTGTCTGACTTCCATACAGTTCAATTTTCTGTCAGTTCTGGTTGTTATTCTGTTTCTAAATTGTTGTTGTCCCTATCTTGGTTGTGCAAGGAGGCACAGTGTGTCTACCTATGCCTCCATCTTGGCCAGAAGTCTCTAATTTTTTTTTTTTTTTTTTTTTACTTTTTAGAGAGAGAGGAAAGGAAAGAGAGAGAAGTATAGATTTGTGCTCTACTTATTTATGCATTCATTGGTTGATTTTTTTTAAAGAGGGAGGAAAACATCAATGTGTGTTTGCTTCCTGTGCACCCCCTGCTGGGGACCTGGCCCGAAACCAAGGCATGTGTCCTGACTGGGAATCAAACCAGTGACCCTTTGGCTCACAGGCCAGTGCTCAATCCACTAAGCCACACCATCCAGGGCTCAGTAGTTGATTCTTGTATGTGTCCTGACTGGGATCAAACCCGCAACCTTGGCGTATCAGGATGAAACTCTAACCAGCTGAGCTACTAGGCCAGGGCTACACCAAACCTTTTACCATTCCTCCCCCGTTCAGCACATGACTTAACCAAGCCCAAAGGCAAGGCCATGGCTAGAAGCATGAGAAGCCAACAGCATCTTGCATTGCAGCTCTTCCTGCCTCTGTCAGCTTCCAGGAGGAGCTGGGAGGTTGCATTTCTCGGAGGTGACCCACATACCACTGGCATCTGAGCATATGGGAGAGTTTTCAAAATGTGCTCCAGCCCTGCTGACTCAGAACCTCTTCCAAGTGGGGGAGTGGATCCCAGTAATCCACTTTATTTCAATAGACTTTTTCTTTTTTTTAATATACTTTAAAACAGGCTTTATTTTTATAAAGCAGTTTTAGGTTCACAGCAGAATTGAGCAGAAAGCAGAGAGTTCCCACACACCCCCCAGGCACAGCCGCCCCCACCGCCCACACTCCCACCAGAGGGACGCGTTAGTTACAATCGATGAACCTCACTGATACCTCATCATCGCCAAAGTCCCTAGTTGACATCAGGGCTCGTCTTGGTGTGGTGCGTTCCGTGGGTGGGGACAAATGTCTAATGACACCAGTATAGTGTCACACAGAGCATTTCACTGCTCGACACCTCTGTGCTCTGCCTGCTGCTCTGCCCTCCCCCTTGCTCCTGGCAGCCACTGACCTTTTACTGTCTCCGCAGTTTCTCCTTTTCCAGAACATCGCATCATTGGAATCAGACAGTGTGCGCCTTTTCACACTGGCTTCTTTCACTTACTAGTAGGCATTTAAGGTCCTTCATGTCTTTTCATGGCTTAATAGCTCATTTCTTTTTAGCAATGATAATGTTCCACTGTCTGATGTACTACAGTTTATTTATCCATTCACCTAGAGAGGGATATTTTGGTTGCTTCCAAGTTTTGGCAACTGTGAAAAAAGCTGCTACAAACATTTGTTTGCAGGTTTTTGCGTGGACACATTTTCTCCTCCTTTGGGTAAACAGGAAGGAGTACAGTTGCTGGGTCATGAGGTAAGCGTATATTTAGTTTGGGGGAAAGCTGCCAGAAACACCTTCCAAGGTGGCTGCACCATTTTGCATTCCCACCAGCAATGAGTGAGAGTGCCTCTTTCTCTGCATGTTCCCCGCACTTGGTGTTCTTGGGCCTCTGGATCTTCCCCATTGTCACAAGTATGTACAATCTTAACTTTCAACAAGCTCCCCCGGCACAGCTCACACTTCCTAAGGCTGAGAGCCACGCCCCAGACGTGCGTTCACTGTCTAGGAAAGTGCAAGTGTCTCTGCCGCCGGAGCAGGTAGAAAAGCAACCCCAGGTTGTCGGGAACATCACCCGAGGCCCCAAGTGCCCCCCAGAGGACTCACAGGTCTGCATTCACTGCTGCTGCACAGGATGAACCACCATTGAGTAATGCCTCAGCCTGGGAGTGTAGAAGCTTCTAGAACCCACCAGCTACCTGGTGGACAATCCTCAGGGTGACAGCAGGGGTTTGCTTTATTTGGTTGGTTTTGCTTTTGAAGGGGCCAAAGTGAAGCCTCCAACTGTGCGTTTCAACCAGCCCTGACCTTGGCTTTGGTCCCTGTTAGTTATTGCTGCATAGAGCAGCTCTCATGCGTGGCCACTTCACTCTCAGCGCTGTGAGCTTGCCAGGGCCAGGATCCCTGGCCTCCCGCCAAGGGCTGCATGACGCACAGATCCGTATCAACAGTTTCCAGTCCCGAAGAGGCATGGCCTAGAGCCAGCACAGGGAGCACCGGGGCCAGGCTACCCCCAGCACACACCCAGCCCCGAGGCCCCAGGGCCTCCCACTTACCCTCACCACCTAGCAGCCCTCCTGATGGGTTTTATTAAACTTGCTGAGCATGGTGAGCACTTAGCTTCCTCACTGAGGACTGGGAAGAGGCTGGCACTTTCCACGTTCAAGCAACGTTAAGGCAGCAGCCCCAGGGTCCCTTAATACTCTCCACATCAACTGCTGTCCGTGGCGAGGGCCCAGAGTGGGTGCGGTGGGGGAAGGGGCCCTGCTGGGAGGGACAGAGCTGGTCTGAGGAGCTCAGTTTTTAGATGGGACCTGGTTTGCTCAGTGGATTTAGGAAACGAGGCTAATGCTCCTAGGGGCGGGCAGCTCCATTTCAAAGTGAACGATTCCCGGAGCCTCAGCCTGCATGTGTCCTCTCCCTGCTGGGGAGGTGGATTCCTCAACGCCACCCTGGCCACTCTGGAGAGAAAGGCCTAATGATCCCTCTCCTTTTGGGTCAGTTTTCACATTCTTGGGGACTCAGCCCACCTCTCTGATTGGTAGAGTCACTTCTGCCACAGAGAGGGAGCAGCAGGTTGAATCCAAGGCGCCCCAGCAGGCCCCTCACTAGAGAAAATCTAAGACACTCTTGAATTTGGGGAAGCACTTTGAAGGGGAGGCAACTAAGACGGCCCTGCAGCATGAGGAAGAGAGACGTCATCGCACAGGATTCGAAGACAGTCTTTGACAGTGGAACAGACACAACCGACGCACGTGCCCTTGGGCGGCGAGCAGCACACCTGAAGCCCGGGCCTTGCTGAGGGTGAGGCGTGCGTCAGTGCCGTCGTGGTCTCGAAACAGTACTTCTCTTTTCCCCAGAGAATAATCGGTGCAGCCACAATCTAATCTGAACTCCTCTGTAAACGTGGGAAGGCCTCGCAGGATGATGCTGGTGGGACTGGTGCCGTCACGGGTGAGGCCAGCAGGATCCGGAAAGAGAAGGGCCCTTAGGCTGCGATCCAGAGGCACCTTCAGTGTCTGTCTTGACCCCTCCCGCAAACCCACCGAGAACCACGGTGGAGCAATGTTGGCTGTTTTATTTACCATGAATGGGGCCACCGGGAGAACAGAAAGCTAATGCTCAAAGGCCCGGACTACCCGATGACAGGGTCTATAGGGCAAAATCAGAAAACACTGTGGGTTAGAATTCAAGGTTGTGCTGGGAGCCAATTTGTCGGAGGTGAGGTCAGCTGATGAGTCATCCCTTCGGGTCTGGAGGACAGCTCTGAGGTCTGCTCCCATGTCCCTCTATTCGGTCTCACAGGAAAGTAGCCAGGACGTCAGTCCACCTTAGGGCTCAGGAGCTGAAAGTGAACTTAAGGCAAGATGTTACCTTTAGCCTGCAGAGGTCCAACCCTGTGACTCTTAAATCAGGTCTGGGCTACTGTCTCCTGCTGACTCAGAGGTTGTTGATTATCCAGGGAGGAAGGCTAGGTCTCTGAGGACGAAAGAGAGAGACAAAGACACACAGAGAGAGACAGAGACAGAGAGATGATTTCTAGGGCTAGGATTTAAAGCTAAATTTACATTAATTGGGGTGGAAGTTGGGTGGCTGCGGAGGGGAAGCTTAGAGCAACATTTACCACCAGCTAACAGTGGGGTGCACAGCCCTGACCGGTGTGGCTCAGTTGGTTGGGCGTCATCCTGCAAAATGAAAAGTTGCCAGTGGGATTCCCAGTCAGGGCATGTGCCTGAGTTGTGGGTTTGGTCCCTGGTTGGGGCCCATATAGGAGGCCCCTCTCATCGATGTTTCTCTCATCAATGTTTCTCTCCCTCTTTCTCCCTCCCTTCCTATCTCTCTAAAGTAAATAAATTAAATCTTTTTAAAAAATAAAAATGAAAGGAGGGGTGCATAGCTTTAGGCCAGAGGCAGCTTTTTTCTCCTGATTTCAGGTCTCTAGATCCAGGCAAGCCAGAACCACCTGTTTAGGGCTTTGTAGTCTGAATAACTTACTTCCGGTGGGCACAGTTAACTGAATTGTGCTTTTCTATGGAAAGTGCTCATCCCATTCAAAGACAGACCAGTTAAGACAGCAAAACAAGGACCTGGCTGGTGTAGCTCAGTGGCTTGAGTGTCAGCCTGTGAACCAAAGAGTCACTGGTTCAATTCCCAGTCAGGGCACATGCCTGGGTTGTGGGCCAGGTCCCCAGTAGGGGGAGCATGAGAGGCAACCACACATTGATGTTTCTCTCCCTCCTTTCCTCTCTCTAAAATAAATACATACAATCTTTAAAAAAGAAATAAAATCTCTAAAAAAAAGAAAAGAGTAAAACATAACCATAACATTAGCATAAAAGTTATTTTTTAAATATAATGCAATTTACATAAAGTCCAGAGAAACACGAAGAGGCCTGGAAGTGAGAGAGCATGGCATGGAAGAGGCAGTGGTGAGAGCTGATGATTAGGTGCTTGTACCACCAGCCTCTGAGGGTCATGAATCATGTTGACGTTGCCTTAGAAGTACCCACTCTGTGCCTCACTGACAAAGTCATGACGTTAAGTGCGCCTCCGTTTGTGTAAACACTTCTGATGTTTGGAGCTAAAGATCCCTTGCCGGCTTGTTTGTTCATCACGGGGACATGTCTGTATATCTTTTCTAATCCCAGAAAGAACTTCAGACTCTTTTCCCTGCCCCACTGCTCAGAGTGCCTTGTCTTCTTCTCTCTTCTGCCCCGTGGACGGATGTGCCAAACAACAGTAGTCCCAGAGCACGCATGCCCGCCCCTCACCTCTCCCGGGCACCTGGCCGGGTGGCTTTTCTGTCCTTCACCGTGACTCTGTGCTTTGCCCAGCGGAGAGCCGCCTCTCCGTACAATGCACCTTGACTTGTGTGGGTTTCCTCTGGGGGCTGAACTTGAGCAGATTCCAGTTACCGTTTTCTCCATTGATGACACAACGCCACCATCTGCCCAGACGAGGTTGTCTGACACACACAGACATTCCCGCCTTCTTTGTTCCTGGTCCCACTCTCCCATCACCGTCTTATATTATTACTGCATCCTCCTGGCCCTCCTCTCACACTCGTGTGTGTGTGTGTGCACACCCACAAAATGTACAGTATTGTTCTATGTATCATGTGACTTGCATAAATGATATCTTGTATACTCCATTTTCTAGCTTTATTTCTTCATTCTGCATTATGTCTTTGAGTTCGAGTCATGTTGACAGAAATCTAGTTCTTTCTTTTATCACTCCCCCCGACCTCCCCAGGGAGAGTTAGACCTGAGAGCTCCTAGGACCACAGTAGGTAGGCAGAGCGGAAGGCAGAGGGGAAGGCTCACCAGGCAGAGAAGAACGGCACGGACTAGTGGCTGGGTGGGTCATGAGCAGGGCGCAAAGAAGAAGAAACGAGCTCAAACTGTAGCAGGAGGGATTGACATTACCTGTGAGAAAAAGCTTCTTCACATCAAGACTTGCTGAATCCTACATTGTGGCCAAAATGCCCTTCAACAAAGAGCAGTCTTTCCCAAAAGCAGGAGACCGATGGGATGACTTGTCCGTGCATCCCATGATTTTCTATCTGATTGTCTACCCTGGACAGCAAGGGACATCTTCTGTGGGTGAAAGGGCAGGACCGAGTCCCCCTCCCCCATCTGTCTCTGGGAGCTGAGCAAACACCGGCCATCGCACCCTTCTGCGCTCTGGTGAGACTAACCAAACCTTTGTCACAACAGTCACTGTCCAGGTCCATCTCCGCCATGCCATCTGTGATCCCGGCGCCTGGCACAGAGCATGTCCTCAACACATGTTTACTGCATGAACCTTGGGTGAACTCTACCTCCCATCCCATTTTTAAAGCCTAGAAGTATTGGCCAACATCCATATTGCCCTTGGGGACGTGTCATTCATTTATTCATTCATTCAACAAAGACTGAGTGAGTCTACCCCAAGCCAGGAGACAGGGTCGGGTAAATACGGTGACAGATGAAACGCATTGGTGTGTAGATCACTAATCTGATGGGGGGTGAGGGGGGAAGCATCCCAGCTGGTCAAACAAGAGGCGATTGCAGAGCAAGTATTCCAGGCAGAGGGGACAACAGGGGAAGGCTGGAGGAAGGATGTAAACAAGGGTGAGAAGGACTCCCAGTCACAGGGCAGTGGCAGAGAGTGCTGAGAGCCAGCAGAGCCAGATCGTCTGCCCGGTCAAGCGTTGGATTTCATCTGAGGGCGATGAGAAGCTGTTGGAAACTTTCCAGCAGGGGAGTGACATCCTGGTTGGATACGCGCAGTTGCTGCAGGTAGGGAAAGGGACTGAAGAACAACAAAAGCAAGATACCCGTTAGGGAGCTGTTTCTGTAATCCATTCATTCTGCCAATGTTTATGAAGGGTCTAGTCTGAGCCGGGCTCTGAAGAGATACTGGACATAAAACAGGGAGCGAAAAGAGAAAGGGCCCTGCTTTCGCGGAGCTTATGATCCAAGGGGGCATCAGGACATCAATGAGCCACAAAAATGGTGTAATTACAAAGAGAGGTAAGTTTCTCGTGGAGAAGAGCAGGGCTCTTTGAAAACACCGAATGAAGGAACTGCCCTCCAAATAAGAACTAGGGTAGTAATAGAAGGGGAAAGAGAAGAGAAGGGTGTACCAGACACCAGGGTGTAACTGGAGAAGGAGGGAGGAGTGAAGGGAGAGGCCATGTTACTGCTTAGCATCAGGCAGACAGGGGACCCCCTTCTCAGCCAGAGGGGATCCCGAATCTCAGGAGGAAGAACAGGTTGGCTGTAAGCACCTGTGGACTTCCACAGGAGCTGCCCTATTGGCAGGTAGATATGGTTCCAAAGTCCAGGAGAAAGTGATAAGGCATTATCAGCTCACAGCATCTATTGCACATACCTGAGCCTCCAAGTTCAAGGCTGCTGCGGACTGGGAACCAGGTAGGTGCTAGGAGAGGCCGGGTCCCAGGAGCTGACTCTTGGGGGAACAAGGCAGAGACCCAGTGAAAAGCCCTCACCTACAACACATGTGTGCATTTTTTCTTGAAATCTAAGCCGGGAGGATCTGGACTTTCTGGCCAGGGGAGGGCTTGCGGCCCGGCCACGATTTTGTCCAGTGAAAGACATCTGTGCATCTCAGTGGCTGGAGAAGACGGCATTAGGCTCCAAGTCAAAATGAGGACTGACCAGACTGTGGCCACTTGAAAGCAGCTGCCTCTCAAAATTTTCTAAAGGAGTCTGGGCTCCAGCTACTCAGAGCTGAGGACTCCCACCGGTCTGTGCAGCCCCAGCTGCCGCAGGAGCCCAGTGCACATGCGCTGGCCTCCCAGGCCCACGGCACCTGGCACCAGGAACCAGGCAGGTCTAGAGAGCCCATGTATTCTGAGCTGGCTGTAAAGGAGACAAGGCGTATGCCTAATAAAAAGCCTTTATCTTTAGTTTATTAGGAGATATTATTAAAAGGGTCTTCAGCCCCATGGATACAAGGTTTTAGCAGCAAACGCAGAAGTTGATCGTGGGGGCCCAGCATATGGGCTGAATGGTTTCCAACCAGCAGTGCAAAGACTGGCCAGTGATATTCCTTCTTGGTATTGCACCATGAGGCGAGAGATGCAGTTTCGGGACCCCTGGAATCCGTCTGTTTCTTGCTAATAAAACTGCACATTGACGCCCAGCGGCTGGTTCCGAGCCAAATTGGTGGAGCTCGTATTTGTTCTTCTAATATCCTCTGCGACGCCCAGAAACACAAACCTACGCCACCACCACCGAAAGGAAAACTTTGTTCATTTGGGCCCTACCAAGTCAGAATGCCCAGAGGGTTGGTTTAGTTTGCTTTTGAACTATCTATGAAAGGAAAGTTTTGTTAAACAAGCAAAACAATGCTATAGGGTGAAGGTTTACTTAATGAAAAGACAAGGGTTCTTTATAGATTCTTTGGCTTTCTCCTGCATGTAGTTAAATGGTCTGTGGTCCAATGGCTTGCACTGGAAGGCTCTTCTCTGATCAGGCAGAGCACAGAGAGAAAAAACCCTCCATGAACAGCCTATATTCTCAAAATGAGTTACCGGTTTTTTTTATTATAGGGTAGTACTGGCCTCATAGACGTAGTTAGGAAGTATTTCCTCTGCTTCCATGTTGTGTAAAAGACTGTAAACAATTGGTATCATTTCTTCCTTTAATGTCTGGTAAAATCCATAGTGAACCCCACTGGGCCTGGTGCTTTCTGCTTTAGAAGAGTATTAATCATTGATTCAATTTCTTCAATAGATATGGACCTATTGAGATTATATATTTCTCCTTGTATTAGTTTTGTGTGTATTTTAGTAGGTTACGAGTTGCAAAGAATTAGCCCATTTCATCGAGGTTACTAAAGTTGTGGGCATAAACTTGTTCATAATATTTCTTTATTATCCTTTTAAAATGCCTGAGATTAGTAACGGCCCCTCTTTTATTTCTGGTTTTAGTAATTTGTGTCTCTGCTCTTTTTTCTCACTCAACCTGCTATAGGTTAACTTTATTGATCTTCTCTTGGGTTTCTTTATTGATTGATATTGATATTGATATATTGATATTTTATTTATTGATCTCCTATTTTAAATTTCATTGATTTCTGCTCTGGGTTTTTTTTCCTGATTATTTTGAATTTAATTTGCTCTTTTATTCTGGTGTCCTAAGGTGGAAGCTTAGATAATTTAGGTCTTTTTTATTTTATAATATATGCATTTAATTCTATAAATTTCCTTCTAAGCACTGCTTTCATTGCATTCCACAAATTTTTATAGGTTGTGTTTATATTTTCATTGAGTTCAAAATATCTTTAAATTTCTCCTGACTCCTGTGTTATTTAGAAGTATGCTGATTAAGCTCCAACTATAGGGGGGTTCCACCTATAATTTTATTATTAATTTCTAGTTTAATTCTATCACTATCTGAGAGAAAACTTCATATGATTTCTATTCTTTTAAATTTGCTAAGGTGAGTTTTATGATCTAGAAGGTAGGCTATCTTGGTAAATGCTCTGTGTGAGCTTGCAAAAAATATATGTTCTTCCATATTAGATCAAGTTGGAGTTAAGTTCAATTATATCCTACTGATTTTCTGCCTGCTGGAGGGTCTATTGCTGATAGAGGGGTGTTAAAGTCTCCAACTATAATTCCAGATTTGTCTATTTTTTCTTGCATTTCTATTAGTTTTTGTCTCGTGTATTTTGAAGTTCTGTTGTAGGCACATACCCATTAAAGGTTGTTATGTCTTCTTGGAGAATTGACCCCTTTGTCATTATCTGTCTGACCCCTCTCCTTATCTGTGATAACTTTCTTTGCTCTGAAGTCTGCTTTGCCTAAAATTAATTGGCAAAAAAGAATAATAAAAAAATAAATAAAATTAATATAACTCCCCCAGCTTTCTTTTAATTGCTGTTATCATAGTATATCTTTCTCCATCCAGTTAGTTTTTATCTGTGGCTTCATATTTAAAATGAATATCTTGTAGAGAACATACAATAGTTTTTTTAACATACCCTGAAAGTCTCTGTCTTTAAATTTGTATATTTAAATAATTGACATTTAAAGTGATTACTGATATAGTGGTATTAATATCTATGTTTGTTACTGTTTTCTAGTTATTGCATTTGTTCTTTGTTCTTGTTTTTTTGTCTCGCACTCTTTTTCTGGCCTCTCTTCTTTTAATGGAGCATTTTATGATTCTATTTTTCTCATCTCTTAGCATATTCATTGTGATGGTAAGTGTTATGTGTCCACCGGTCTGGGCCACAGGGTGCCCAGGTGTTTGGTTACAGATTATTCTGAGCGCCTGTGAGGGTGTTTCTGGATGAGGTTACCAGTTAAATCTGCAGATTAAGCAATCGCTCTCCAAGGTGGGCAGGCTTCACCCCAACGGCTGCAGGCCTGAATGCAACCAAAGACTGAGCAAGGGAAAGTGTGCCTCTCTACTGATTCAGGCCTTCAGCTGGCACGTGGGTCTTCCCCTGCCTCCGCACCTGAACCAGAACCTAGAGCACTAGCTCTCCTGAGTCTCCAGAGTGTCGCTCTTGGGACTTCCTGGTCTCACATGAGCCAATTCCTTATTTACACACGCACATCCTATTGGTTCAATCTCTCAAAGTATCCTAACTAATATGTAAGTTATAACCCTTTCTAAAACTTATTTTAGTGGCTGTCCTAGAGTTTGCTGTATACAGTTACACTAATTGAAGTCCACTTTCGAGCAACGCTATACTGCTTCACGGGTAGTACAAGTACCTTATAACAGAGTATTTCCAATTTCTCTCTCTCATCCCTTATAATATTGCTGCCTTCACTTCAGTTATCCATAAACTATAATCAACAATATGTTATTACTATTATTGTTTCGAGAAAACTGTTAGATTAAGAAAAATTTTTAAAGCTGTTTAACTTTCATTTATTCTACTTTAACATTCTTCTTTTCTTTATGTAGATCCAAATTTCTGATCCATACCATTTTCCTTCTCTATGAAGGCCTTTTACTATTTCTTACAAGGCAAATCTAGAAGCGACAAGTCCCCTCAATTTGTGTTTGTCTGAGAAAATCTTTGTGTCTCCTTCACTATTAAAGGATCATTGTACTGGATACAGAACTTTAGGATGGC
>JAPYXV010003716.1:0-11995 GCA_028533065.1 Trachops cirrhosus
CAGTAACCTACAAAGGAGTTCCCATCAGACTGTCAGCTGATTTCTCAAAAGAGACCTTACAAGCAAAAAGGAGCTGGAAAGAAGTATTCCAAGTCATGAAAGGCAAGGACCTACATCCCAGATTGCTCTATCCAGCAAAGCTTTCATTTAGAATGGAAGGGCAGATCAAGTGCTTCCCAGATAAGGTCAAGTTAAAGGAGTTCATCATCACCAAGACCTTATTATATGAAATGTTAAAGGGATTTATCTAAGAAAAAGTAGATAGAAAACATGTATAGTAAAATGATAGCAAACTCACAATTATTAACAACCACACCTAAAACAAAAACAAAGAGAAACTAAGCAAACAACAAGAACAGGAACAGGAACAGAACCACAGAAGTGGAGATCACATGGAGGGTTAGCTACAGGGCAATGGGAGGAGGAGAGAGGGGGGAAAGTGCAGAGAATAAGTAGCATAGACGGTAGATAGAAAATAGACAAGGGGAGGGCAAGAATAGTATGGGAAATGTAGAAGCTAAAGAACTTATGACACATGGACATGAACTAAAGGTGGGGAATGTGGGTGGGAGAGGGTGTGCAGGGTGGAGGGCAATGAAGGCGGTAATGGGACAACTGTAATAGCATAATCAATAAAATATATTTAAAAAACGTAAAACCCAAAAGGATAAGATCTTGGTATTGCTCAAGTGTATACTCAAGGCTTTAAGGCTAAATAAATGTCAAAAATAAAAATAAAAATAAAAGCATAGCTACCAATGTTCTATATTTTGATCAGAGTGGTGGTTACATGGATGTGTTCACTTTATAAAAATTCATCAAAGCTGTGAATTTATGATTTGTGTACTCTTCTTAAATGTAGATTGTATTTCAATAAAAATATTAACAAAGCAAAGCATAAGAAGAGCACACATTTTTCTAAAAATCCATCAACCAGATCTCAGTTGGTTCAAAAAATTAGATCACAAGTCTTAAATCATATTGTATTGGTTTGCTAGGGCTGAGTGGCTTAAACAACAAATATATTTTCTCATAATTCTGGAAACTAGAAGTCCAAGATCAAGATGTTGGCAGGTTTGGTTTTTTCTGAAGCCTATCTTCTGGGCACGCAGATGGCCACCCTCTTGCTGTCTCTTTACGTAGTCATCCCTCTGTGCACACATTCCTCTGGTGTGTGTCTGACCACATTTCTTCTTTTAAGGCACCAGGCATATTGGATTAGGGCTCACCCTAACTATAGAGTTACAGTTAACTGTTTTTGTCTGGGTTATTATTTTTCCTGAAGTTGACCCTATGGTTTATGATACTACGACATTTGATTAGGATCCTAAGATCCCAATCCTAAGATCTATTGGCAGCATAAGATTATGTTTGTTCCATAGTTTATGCATCTTTGGAGAGTCACACATGCATTGCTACTTCACCCAATAGAATCATATTGGCTAAGTTAATAGAATTAGAAGGAATGCTATTTAAATAGTCATTTTCTCACATTACTAGTAGAGAAGAGTTGCCTTTTGATACAAACCATTTCTTAATAGGAATGTGTGTATGTGTGTGTGTGTTGATTATAGGATACTGGCTGAAAGAGAACTCAGTTTACTAAAAAGGTAATTCTAGCACTAAAAATATGTGTGTGGCTTTGCTACACACATAGAAGGAAAATATATTGAGAGAATAAAGTCACAGACAGAAAGTGGAGTTTTAAGTAGTACACCAAAGATGTTTTGGGACAAGATATTAAAGTATATTAGCTCATTATTAGTGTGAAATAGGGGCCAGCAAACTCTAGCCTTTTGAACTTGTTATCTTGTGGATGTAGTATTCTCTAATTTGGAAATCATGACTCTTATGGCCCTTTTCTTTGAGTTAAAATTTAAAGGTAGGAGAGCAGGTGCCTAAAGGTTATTACTGGGATAAGAAACTGAATCCAGCCTGCAGGCCTACTTTATTTGGCTTGCTTTATGTTTTGTTTATAATGAATATAATGATTTTAGACAGGGCATTTGTTCCAATGGCCAGAATAGTAACCATTCTTTCTTTTGAAAATTATTGAATTACAATTTTTATTATGAAAATGTTTAAATATACAGAAAGGCTGCTGGTATAGTAAAATGAAACCTTTATATATCTTATCTACTTTCCACAATTGTTATAATTTTGCCATAATTGGTGTTTATACATGCAAGAGTATTTGTGTGCATGTGCAATTAAAGCTGCACAAGAATCCAGTGGAAAAATATTTTGTTACAAAGGAACACAAAACCAGCTGGCTTCACAATTCTCTTTTGTGAGTTACATTGATGAAGACGAGAGAACAATGTCTTCGGTATTCTAAGAGGAAAAGAACATCATTCAATTATTTTATGCCGAACTGAGCACTCTCTAATGAATGTGGAGAACAGAAAGACATTTTAATTAATTGACATCAATTAATGACATGTAATTAATTGACATATCAGAAAATATATCACCTGGTGTGCCCATCAAAAAATAAATAAAACTTGTTTAAGAATGTATGTTAGGGAATTTAAAATAAATAATATTAAAAATTTAAGAATGAAACTTAGATGGGAGACGGACTTAGATAAACACAGGAAACAGTCATTATGGTTAACTCTGATGTAGATTTCCCGAAGTCATTCTTTAAAGTGAATGTAGATTCTAAAACTAATGATTACATTTTGAAGGTAAGGGTTTATAAAATATTAAAGCCCGTTAGTAGAGAAATTGAAGAAAAACTTCAATAGAGTTCAAGCATACTATAGTATTATGTTGTATAGGAGAGTAAGATACAACTTCATTTGCAAAAAAATAAATATAACTTGAGGAATTCTTGAAAAGTGGCATTAAAAACATAAACAACCAAAATCATTAAAAAGTGGCAGAAAACACAAAATAAACAAAGGTAAGTCTCTATGACAATAGTTTATTAAAGAAGAAAGTTACCAAATAATTATAAGGTGATGTCTATTGTATATGTTCATAATTAACTATTAGAAAATATAATAAATTCATTCATAACAAATAAACTAATAAAATCACTAAAGAAAGACTCTAGGATATAATATGAAGGTCTAATAAGTACCTGTAATCTTCCAGAAATGTAAGAAGTGCTAGGTATAGAGTTGGGAAAGAGCTTCTAATTTAATTAAAAAAAAGAGATTGAAGAAAAACTCTGGTACATTGAATGTTAGAAAGGAGAAAATACAGGGCATTAAGTTACCAGATAGCCTTGAACAATGAGAAGGAAATAGCTGGATAGTTGGTGAAAGTTTACTATTCACATAGGGCTCAACTAGGTAAAAGCACAGGGGCAGAAAATAATTTATAAAATGTGTCATATTGATGGCCCTCCCACTTGAAGTTGTTTTCTATTTTCCAAATAAAAATATTAAAATTTTTAAATATATTTTTCTTAGTCTGTACTCCTCTGGGAGTAACACTATTTGAATCTTTGTGTCCATATTTGATTTTGTGGTGCATAAATTGCGCAGTGGGTTTAAATGTTCATATTATTATTTTTTTTCTTTTTGTGGAGTTGAAGAAAGACAAGTGTTATATCAAAAAAAGGGCCACTATATTTGGAAAGAAACTGAATGAACTAATCATATGTCAATGAAATTTCTTTAATTTTTAATTTTTTAATATATTTTATTGATTATACTATTACAATTGTCCCATTCCCCCCACCCTTTATTCCCCTCCACCCTGCACACCCCCTCCCACCAGTATCCCTCTCCTTTTAGTTCATGTCCATGCATCATGCATATAAGTTCTTTGGCTTCTACATTTCCCATACTCTTCTTAACCTCCCCCTGTCTATTTTCTATCTACCATTTATACTGCAAATTTTGCGTACCTTTTCTCCCTCTCCCCTGCCCCACTCTCCTGCTGATAACCCTCCATGTGATCTCCATTTCTGTGATTCTGTTCCTGTTCTAGTTGTTTGCTTAGTTTGTTTTTATTTTTGTTTTCAGGTTTGGTTGTTAATAACTGTGAGTTTGTTGTCATTTTACTGTTTACATGTTATCTTTTGTTAATAACTGTGAGTTTGTTGTCATTTTACTGTTTACATGTTATCTTTTTCTTAGATAAATCCCTTTACATTTCATATAATAAGGGCTTGGTGATGTTGTCATTTTACTGTTTACATGTTATCTTTTGTTAATAACTGTGAGTTTGTTATCATTTTACTGTTTACATGTTATCTTTTTCTTAGATAAATCCCTTTACATTTCATATAATAAGGGCTTGGTGATGATGTACTCCTTGAACTTGACCTTATCTGGGAAGCACTTGATCTGCCCTTCCATTCTAAATGATAGCTTTGCTGGATGTAGTAATCGTGGATGTAGGTCCTTGTCTTTCATGACTTCAAATACTTCTTTCCAGTCCCTTCTTGCCTGCAAGGTTTCTTTTGAGAAATCAGCTGACAGTCTTAGGGGAACTCCTTTGTAGGTAACTACCTCCTTTTCTCTTGCTGCTTTTAAGATTCTCTTCTTATCTTTAATCATGGCTGAGGTTATTATGTTGTGCCTTGGTGTGTGCTTCCTTGGTTCCAACTTCTTTGGGATTCTCTGAGCTTCCTGGACTTCCTGAAAGTCTGTTTCCTTTGCCAGAGTAGGGAAGTTCTCCTTTATTATTTGTTCAAGTAACTTTTCCACTTGTTGCCCTTCCTCTTCTCCTTCTGGTACCCCTATAATTTGGATGTTGGTGGAACGTTTGAAGATGTCCTGGAGGTTCCTAAGCTTGTCCTTATTCTTTTGAATTCTTATTTCTTCATTCTTTTCTGTGTGGTTGTTTCTTTCTTCCTTCTGGTTCAGTCCATTGATGTGAGTCCGTTTTCTTCCCATCACTATTGGTTCCCTGTGCATTTTCCTTCATTTCACTTAGCATAGCCTTCATTTTTTCATCTAATTTGCAACCACATTTATCCAATTCTGTGAGCATCCTGATTACCAGTGTTTTGAACTATGCATCTGATAGGTTGGCTATCTCTTCGTTTCTTAGTTGTATTTTTTTTTCTGGAGCTTTGATCTGTTCTTTCATTAGGGCCATTTTTTTTTTCTCTCAACCATGCCTGTATGTAGTAAGAGCTTTAGGTGTTCACCAGGGTGGGGCAACCCAGTTGTGACGCTGCATGTGGGGGAGGGGTCAAGAGGGAACAGTGCTGCTTGCTCTACTCTCTGCCAGTTTTCAGTCACTTTCCCCACCACCCACAAGCAAACTGGACCCTTCTGGTGCTCATTCATGGGTAGGTGGGTTTGTGTACATTCTAGAACCCTGTGGGTCTCACCAACAAACTCTCCTGTGAGGCTGGGATTTTCTCCCACTGCTGCCTCAACCTTCATAGGTGTTTTCAGTCAGAGTCTTTGAGGTTTTATTTCCCCACACTGGAGCCCTGGGTTGTGTAGTTTATCTCGCTCCCTAGTTGTTCCTCCCACTTTATCTGCACTTGAATGTGGCACCACCCAGTCCCGAAGCCACTGCCTTGCCAGGTCCACAAGCCCTGCCTTGCCTACCCCGGTCCTCTAGCTACTGCCTTGCTGCAAGTCCTCTTTTGCCCAGCTGTCCATCTTTGCCCCTCCTACCAGTGTGGATGAGTGTTTCTTCTTTAACTCCTTGGTTGTCAGACTTCCATAGAGTTCGATTTTCTGTCAGTTCTGGTTGGGTTTTTTTTGTTTTTAAATTGTTGTTGACTTTTTTTTTTTTTTTTTTTTTTTTTTGGTTGTGTGAAAAGGCACAGTGTGTCTACCTATCCCTCCACCTTGGCTGGAAGTCTGTAATCATTATTTCTGATTTCCCAGTCAGTTTTTTCACATATTTATTTTGCTTGCCTCACCCCAAATCCAAAGCACTTGGATTTGACACTGTCTTATTTTAGTCCAGTCTCCTTTTTCGAAGCAGTAGAATTATTTTAAATGATTTTGAGAAACAGTACCAGAGGCCAGTTTCCTTTCTCTGTATCCATGTACTTCCTGCCATGGAAAAAATGGCAAGATGAGTAAAAAGCAGTTATACTTCTTTGGATGCATAGTTTAACTTGGTTAGAAATTTGACAGTAGAGGCTACCCATGGTTTAGGATGGAAAGTACTGTGATTCACTCTCTAAAAAATAAGTATGGCCTATGAAAACCCATCATTTGTACAGTGCTTTACAAAACACTGTTACAGTTTTATCACGTGATCCTCAAGAATTCTGGGAGGAAAAATAAATAACATGAGGTGGTTTGATCAGGTTTAATTTGGCCACCTATTATTAGCCTGTTATTAAACTAAGCCCTGAGAACGAAATATTTTGAAGAGACACACAGTTCCTGTCTTAAAATAGTTAATGTCTAAAAGGGGGGTGGATGGAGAAGGGGCTAACTGGGAGCAAGAGAGAAGAAGTAACCAAATTACTCCAGATGAATGAGAGAAATTCCTGAGATACTACCATTTGAGCTATTACCTGAAGTGTTAGTTAAAGGCCTACCATAAGCAAGTGAAACATATGTGTTGCATACTGAAACATCATGTGTAGAGGTGTGAGAGCATGAAGGGTTTGGATCATTGTTACAGTGTAAGAGATGAGGCATAGATGGAGGAGACATAGAACTAGATGTCCATACATATCAGAGAGTAAATCCAACTGTGCTGGTGCTACTTTTCCCTATTGGATAACAGAAAATGGTAGCTCCCAAAAGTGTGTGATCATTCTCACAGTCCAGGAGGCAGGGGGGCTCTGGTGCAGAGATTCTCAGAGACTGAGCAGAGCTACTAGGATAAAGGTTTGGAGAAATGAGGGGAGAAGAGAATTAATATTATATTTCTTCTTATTTTTTTACTTTTGTTTCTATACTGTATTCTGGAAAGTTTATTTTTCCTATATAACAGTTCACTAAAGCTTTCTTCAGTTATGTCTACCCTGCTATTTAAACTCATGCAGGGAGGTTTAAATTTTAACTGTTACATATTTTTTATTTGTAGATGCCCTATTTGGTTCTTTTTTTGAATCTGTTACAACTGTACTTATACAGGGATAGCGAAATTGTTGGTAGTCATCTTTGGAGATAATCTATTAAACCATGTTCAAGGCTTGACATTTCTCCAATAGGACAGCCAGAGGATTGAAACTAGGTGACGTAAGGGTGACCATATAACCACCCAAACTGAAACGTTTTTGAGTGTAAAAAGGAGTGTTGTAAACTATATACTGTGTCAGGAAACTAGGACCTGTGGTCATCCTAGCTATAGTTCATCAGGGACTTTCCCCCATCCTCTTTACCCTCACAGGGTATAGTCCTTTGGAATTTAAATTTAACTTAATTTAATTATTATTATTTATTATTATTATTATTACTATTATTATTTTAAGGAACTCCCATGTTGGCTCTGGACTGATTTCTGCTGCTGCCACCCCAGCTCCCCAGGTGTTGAGCTTCAGCTTTTTTAGTGTTTTCCCCCCAGTGGGAGATTTGATCTAAATAACCAGCACCCGATTACAGGAAATAAGAACAAGTATAGTTAATTTATTTGAAGTAATGGAAGAAAGAGCAGAGAAAAGAATTAAGTGTCAAATAAATGCTTCTTTTCCACAAGAAATAAGAGTTCCCCAGTTGATGGTAGTTGTGGGGGGGAGGAATTAAAGGATTGGAGTCACTGGTTCTTTTTTGGACTTAAGGTTTCACATTTTTGATAATCTGTTGATTCTTTTTATGAAGAATAAGGGAATTATTTTTCTCAAAACAATTTCTCAAATTTTATTCATTGTATTATCACTTTATGAAGGCTTTAAAGGTTAGTGTTCTGTTGTGCAACTAATTCCACTGCTGTTTAACCCTAGTAGTAATGTTAAATAGATTTTTTTCTTCTAGTCTTCTGATCATGCCATCTTATTCCTGAATATATTGATTTTCATTTATCTCTTTATTGTCTATATCTGCTTCCTTTCTTTCTGAAAAAGGGTTCATGGGTGACTTTTACAAATTATACCTAGTTTCTTTTCAGCTCTATTACAGAATTTTAGTCTTTATTTCAGACTCAATATTTTATGTCTATTTTAGAAATATAATTTTATATAGAGAGAAAATACATAATATACCTTATACGTAGATATGTTTTATTCCTCAAAGAGTTCTAGGTAATTAACGAATACTTAAGCTGACTATACACTAAATGCTTCTGTACAAGAATTGATTTAGTTATCGAACCATACTTTCTTTTTCTCTCTTCTCTACACTTTCTGTTTTTATTTCCTTTTGTATTGAAATACAATTTTTAATAAGTACATTTTGACTCATAATTTATAAGTTCTGATTTAATTTGCTAATTATTGCTTACATCATATAAAAATGGCCCTGGCTGGTGTGGCTCAGTGGATTGAGCTCTGGCCTGCGAACTTTGGTTGCCGGTTCTTTTCCCTGTCAGGGCACATGCCTGGGTTGCAGGCCAGGTTCCCAGTTGGGGGCACGTGAGAGTCAACCACACTTTGATGTTTCTCTCCCTCTCTTTCTCTTTCCTTCCCTTGTCTCTAAAAATAAATAAATAAAACCCCTTTTTAAAATAATGGCTCATTATACTTTTCTTTAGTTGCATTTGTTTGTAGTAAAATGAATTGAACTGTTATTTCTACAGGCTTATATAATTGAGGCCTGCATTACCTTAATGCATTGCTTTAATACATTTTTATTCATTGAAAATTGTTTAATTTTTCATGTATGTTTTAATGTTTTCTTCAAAAGGTATAATGACATGCAGATGACATTACTTTTTCTTTAGAAGTATATTTTTCTATTGGTATATTGCCAATTTCTTAAGTGATTCTTGCCATATACAGTCATTAAAAAACTTAAGTGATGCTCAGATATTATGGCCTCAGCTCTCATACACCTCCCTCCCTTCTCACTCACTGCCTCAAAATGAAGAGGTAACAACACATTTCAACTAATGGCAGCTTGGAATTTATTTTCTTGTTCATAGTAGCTTTTTAAAGTAATGTCATTGTTACCACTTTAAAATAATAAGTCAGAGTAAAAACAAAGCTTGGCACAGGGAGGTTTGGGGAGAAATCCTTGAATGAATCCTTGAATGAATAATTTTGGGAAGAATGCTTTAAATGTGTCAACTACTTACATATATAAACGTTTCTTTTTATTGTTCTTTAATTATATTTACATTATAAAGCTATTTGAATACTGTTTTCCATAGATGGAGAAAAACAACAGTTTTCTACTTTTCAAAACTAATTTTAGGTAGAATTTAGGTTGTCACATGTATGATGTAGTATACACTGGAGAGTGAGTTCTAGAACTTGACTGCTGAATTAAAACCCTCCTTGAGACTTCTGGCCAAGATGGAGACGTAGGTAGACACACTGTGCCTCCTCGAACAACCAGGATAGGGACAACAACAATTTAGCAAACAGGATAACAACCAGAACTGACAGAAAATTGAACTGTATGGAAGTCGGACAACCAAGGAGTTAAAATAGACACATTTATCCAGACCGGTAGGAAGGGCGGAGTCGGGCAGCCAGGCAGAGAGGAGTCACATCACAAAGCAGTGGCACCGGGCATGTAAGGCATCCTGAGCGCACAAGACCGCAGCGGGCGGACACTGGACACACAGGCGGTGGCTGGCAGACCCTGGGCGCAGGGTGGCAATGGGCAGACTCAGCGAGGCAATTGTGAAGCAAGGCACTGTGCGCAAGGCGCTGGCTGACTGGGCAGTCTCACATTCTCACGTAGATAAACCAGACAAAATTGGGAAGCAAGACAGACCGTGCAAACCAGGATCCCAGTGCCGGGAAATAGAGCCCCAGGACACTGATTGAAAACACCTGTGGGAGTTGAGGCACAGGGAGAGACTCCCAGACTCATAGGAAAGTGTATTGGAGAGACCCACGGGGTCTAAGAACGTGCACAAGCCCACCCACACAGGAATCAGCACCAGAAAGGCCCAGTTTGCTTGGGGGAAGCAGCAGAAGGGACTGAAATCAGACAAAGAGCAGAGCAAGCACCATTGTTCCCTCTCGGACCCCGCCCCTACATACAGCATCACAACCCAGTGATTGGGTACCCCGCCCTGGTGAACACCTAAGCCTCTGCCCCTCATACATAACAGGTGTGACGAGAGCAAAAAAAAAAAAACCAGCCCACGCGGAAGAACAGATCAAAGCCCCACTGCAAATACAAGTAAGAGACCAAGAGATAGCCAACCTATCAGATGCACAGTTCAAAGCACTGTTGATCAGGATGCTCACAGAATTGGTTGAATTTGGTTGCAAATTAGATGAAAAAATGAAGGCTATGCTAAGTGAAATGAAGGAAAATGCACAGGGAACCAATAGTGATGGGAAGAAAACTGGGACTCAACATCAATGGACTGGACCAGAAGGAAGAAAGAAACAACCACACAGAAAAGAATGAAGAAATAAGAATTCAAAAGAATAAGGACAAGCTTAGGAACCTCCAGGACATCTTCAAACATTCCACCAACATCCAAATTATAGGGGTACCAGAAGGGGAAGAGGAAGGGCAACAAGTGGAAAAGTTACTTGAACAAATAATAAAGGAGAACTTCCCCAGTGTGGCAAAGGAAACAGACTTTCAGGAAGTCCAGGAAGCTCAGAGAGTCCCAAAGAAGTTGGACCCAAGGAGGAACACACCAAGGCACATCATAATTACATTAGCCAAGGTAAAAATGAAGGAGAGAATCCTAGAAGCAACAAGAGATAAGGGGACAGTCACCTACAAAGGAATTCCCATCAGACTGTCAGCTGATTTCTCAAAAGAGACCTTACAGGCAAGAAGGGGCTGGAAAGAAGTATTCCAAGTCATGAAAGTCAAGGACCTACATCCCAGATTGCTCTATCCAGCCAAGCTATCATTTAGAATGGAAAGGCAGATAAAGTGTTTCCCAGATAAGGCCAAGTTAAAGGAGTTCATCATGACCAAGCTCTTATTATATGAAATATTAAAGGGAGTTATCTAAGAAAAAAAAGATAAAAAATGTGTATAGTAAAATGATAGCAAACTCACAATTATTAACAACTGCACCTAAAACAAAAACAAGAAGAAACTAAGCAAACAACTAGAACAGGAACAGAACCACAGAAATGGAGATCACTTGGAGGGTTAGCAACAGGGGAGTGGGGGGAGTAGAGAGAGGGGAAAAGGTACAGAGAATAAGTAGCATAGATGGTAGGTAGAAAATCGACAGGGGGAGGGCAGAAATAGCATGGGAAATGTAGAAGCTAAAGAACTTATGACCCATGGACATGAACTAAAGCAGGGGAATGTGGGTGGGATGGGGTATGCAGGGCAAAGGGAAGCGACGAGGGGGAAATGGGGCAACTGTAATAGCATAATCAATAAAATGTTAAAAAAAACAACCGTCTTCAATCTCTCAGGGGCTCTAAAACCTAAGGCACATTTCTTTGCCAAACTTCAAATTCTCTATTTGTAAATTAGACATTGTAATGATGAACGTGCTGGGAAGATGCTAATGCTCAGTAAATAGTGACCTTTTATTCTTCTTTTTTTCTCTTATTTTATATTTATTATTATTCTTATCATTGTTGTTATTCTATAGGTATAATATGAGCCTCTAATTGTGAGGGACAGGATTTTGAATAGAGATGAACAACAGACTTAAAGTAAAGGTCTTAGGCTACAAGATAGTTTTAAATAATTGTCCAGTATAAACATGTTCTTTTTAATTTTTTTATTTTTTAATATATTTTATTGATTATGCTATTACAGTTGTCCTATTATCCCCCCTTCATTCCCTTCCACCCTGAACACCCTCTCCCACCCACATTTCCCCACTTAGTTCATATCCATGGGTCATAAGTTCTTTAGCTTCTACATTTCCCCTACTATTCTTGCTCTCCCCCTATTTTCTATCTACCATCCATGCTACTTATTCTTTGTACCTTCCCCCCCTCTCCTGCTCCCACTCCCCTGTTGCTAACCCTCCATGTGATCTCCATTTCTGTGGTTCTGTTTCT